>NETT01000588.1:0-12138 GCA_003449175.1 Ceratocystis smalleyi
CCCCCCCCCCCTGCAGGCTTCTCAACCATCTTGGAGGTACCCCTCGCGTTTCAGAAGCGGTTCGTACAGGTTGAGGCGGTCAACGTAGCTCTGTATCCTGCCGCCACAGTTCTGGACTTTTTCTTCAAGCTTTGCAATCTCCTGCTGCAACTTGCGTTTCTCCGTAGACTGAGCTTGGTACAGGGCTTCGTACCTTGTTTCCCAGGCGTTAACTTCGCCGCGAAGCCTCGCGATCTCCGACTGGGCCGTTTTCCGCTTTTCGTACTCGCGGCGGCCGTTGTGCCGCAGCTTGTCGAGCTCTGTCTCGGCGGCCTCAAGGCTAGCCGTCAGTTTCTCCAGAGAGCGTCGAGATGGGGGGGAGGGGGAGGAGAAGGAGCCCGCAGAAGAAGTTGGCCACGGCAACGACGAAGACGTTTCTTTTGCTTTTTGCCGCGCACTGTTGCTTTCGGCAGTGAGGGCTGTAATCTTCCCGCGTAGCTGCGGCACAACATCCGCTTTGTAGTGCCGGAGCTCAGAAGACGCAGCCAGGGCAGAGTCAGCACAGGCTGCCAACTCAGACTGTAAGTCCTGGACCTCCTTGGTTAGACTTGCGATGCACCTGTGTAGCCTATCATTTTCGTTTGTCAGGGTACGTTGCTTAGAGTCATAGCTGCCGTCGTATCTGTAACTGTGACTGCCCTGGCCGCTGCTACTATTACCGCTTCTGTGACTACCACCCCTGCGCTTGTGGCTATCATCCTGGGTGTCCTTGCCTTTTCGACAACTATGTATGCAGTGTTGCTCTCTTACCCCCTGGCTTTGGGAGGGTTCGTGCTCGGACATATGCTGCAAATATCGGCTGGAACGTCGACTCTCGGAATTGGTGCCGTCTCTCTCCAGGGCTGCATAGCTGAAGGGAGGCGAGTGGGGGCTTTCCCTATTGTAAACAGAGTTCGAAGGGCTGGTGGCCATGTGCCGGCGCTGACGTACATATTGGTAGCCATTATTGGTCCTTTCGACAGTGTAGTAGGATAACATGGATCTTGGTTGGAGAAAAAGAAAAAAGACAGAGCCGCCCGCCCTACATACAAGGAGACCTGGGAGAAGAAGGCAAAGAAAGCGTTGTCCGGGAATCGAGGCAGGGAATGAACAAGAGATACTTGGAAGACGTCTTTCCTCTTATACGACACCTAGGACCCTGCGGCTGGAGCTCGAGCTCGAGCTCGAGTTCCAAGTTCTGGATATCTCAAACATTTCCCGAAAGACTGCACATCCCAGAGACCATAAACGAACCAAAGATGAGCAGAGAACAAAGGCTTGACTTTCTGCAACAGAAAAGACAAAAAAGAACGCGCATAGAAGGGAGCAAAAGGCAGTTACAGTGACAAAGACGACGCTTGTTTTTCCTTGTAGCCCACAAAAGCACGCAGCAGAAAGACACGGCAAAGGAGTAAAAGGCCTGATCTAAGTGAGACAAAGGGAGACACATTGCAAGGGAGAACAGAACAAACAGCAGGGCACAGGTCGATGACAAAGAGACTGGAGGGTTTTCTTTGTCTCCCCCCCACAACAGATACGTCAAATCTCAAACATGCCTCTTGGGCTCTGCTCTCCTGCTGTCTACTGCCGTCTCTTTGTTGCTTACCACCTTCCGGACCACTGAGCCCAGCCCTCGCTGGTCAGCCCATGAGCCTTTTTCTTTTCTTGATGTTCTGCACAGTGTTTTCCGTCAGCACCATATGTTGTATCTTTGCCGTTGCTGCATGTTGCTTGGACGCATTGGGCATGCGCCTCGCAGGTTCCTCCACAAGATTCAGTGTATTGCAAGCAGTCAGGCCGCACACAGCTGTGTCGACTACAAAAGGGCCCCGAAATAGCATGAATTCTGGCCGTTTTGATTCCGCCTGCGAGACATATCATCAGATCGTCGGGGTGCTGGCTCGCACACTGCGTTGCCTGTGGTGGTTGTATGGTCTTTCTGGCTCCGATGCACAATGCAACTAAGCACTTGTGTGCCATGCAGACTGTCGCCTGATCGATGGGGACTTCCTGATTACAGCCAAAATGCGAACACGTATGGTTGAGGCAGAATCCCGAGTTTGTTGCTTGCTGGGTGCAGCGGTTGAAACCGCAAGTTCGGGGCTCATCTAGCAGTCACGCCACAGCATCAACAGGTTAGTAGTGTACATGCAGCTCAAGCCGTCGATGCATTTAGTTGACTTACGAGTCTCGCACAGTGTCCCGTTCGCCTTATGGAATCGGTCGCAGCCCACTACGGTGCACTTTACATGCTTCTTACAAACGTCGCCGCCGCCGCCAACATCAGCCACTGGCTCCTCGCAGCCTAGAATGCGACAGCCGTGTTTGGCGCAGAAATCGCCCGTATACCTGTGCTGCTGACAGCCGTCGTGCTGGCACTCGTGCGCTTTGCACAGCTGCCCACCAGCCATGTCAGCCCTTGGCAATCCACATCGAACATCCATACACGCGTGTTGTGTACAGTACTGCTCGCCACCGCCCGGTGCTGCCAAGTCACAGCCCGTCATATGGCACGAATGCTCGCGACAGAACCGGCTCATGCCACCACCGTCCCGGATATCACAGAACCTGGTGCAAGCTGCCACCGAGCAGACCCGATGGCGATCGCAAAATCGCAAAGGATCGGCGGGACTGAGCGGAGTGCCGGCAACGTCAATGAAGGCAATACATGTCGCGGCTGCACAGTGATGGTTAAGACAAAACGTGCTAGGCGGTACTCGGACACCGGAACAGGTCGAATGGGAGCAGAGATGCGCGGGGCAGTATCCAAGTGTATTGGAATTGCGCACTACACGCTGGGCCGTACAGCCATCGCTGAGGCAGTTATCTGCAAAGACAGGCATGCGACATAGCGAGCGGTCAGCAAGACGGGTGATACTTGTGCATCCAACATCGGAATTCGGGGCTTACGTACGTCTGTCTGAGCAGAACTTGAATGCGGTCGGGTCATTTTGCCTGACTGGATTCGTACACTTCGAACCGTCAACATTATTGGCCTGGCATCTGCCATCTGCGCACTAGTCAGCAGAGCCCTGAACGCGTGACTACAGGGAACAGGAGCCGTTTGGGCGTTACTTACGCGCCTGGCAAAATGCTGCCGTTGTTCGTTTTGGCCGCTCGC
This sequence comes from Ceratocystis smalleyi, assembly GCA_003449175.1. Lineage (NCBI taxonomy): Eukaryota > Fungi > Ascomycota > Sordariomycetes > Microascales > Ceratocystidaceae > Ceratocystis > Ceratocystis smalleyi. The sequence goes on from NETT01000588.1 coordinate 3,140, forward strand.
ATTGAATGTCGTTGGTCGTTAGCGTACATTGGTGGGCCTGGCAATAGCGACAGTCTTGCAGCTTGCCACCTACAAAGCCTTTGCACTTTTTGTTAGGGCATCGGATCCCGTTTTCGACCTCACATTGGAGGCTGGTTGGAATGGCAGTGGCCACCGGCGCAGAGGTATGTTCTTTGCTGGTGGCAGCTAGGGCCGGCACCGCTGAAGATTTGGGCGGTAAGTAGTACCATTGACTGTAGCGGGGATAGAATGGAGACATGTTGTATAGATTAAGCAGTCCTTGGCGTGATGAGTGAGAATGCACCTCGTAGACAGAGCCCGCGGAAAAGCTAGCAAAGCAAAGGATACAGGTGCAATAAAAAGACTCATCGGGGAGGAGCAGGGAGGAGGGCAACCTTGCCTTTAAATAGACCCCTCTCATTCATGTCTCGGGCCGTCTCTCCCTTCCAACTATATACTATGCCATGACCATAGCGGACTTGCACTCTCTGTACCACACTGGCATGCTGTATTTGCCTGCTCGTGTCATGTTAATAGGGTCCTTGGGTTTCCTTCTGTACTCTCCCGTCGTGTATCGCCCTGTCCTACCCGATTGTAGCCATTGGATGCCTTCTTCCTATACTCCTAGAGACCTCTCTACTTTGCCTCGCTGTGTTTCTTTGACTCACACACCCGCTCCCTCAAAGCGAGCACCCGGGCGTGCAACAGTTCCACGTCTGGCTTGTGGTGTGGAATCTTCGACCAACGGGTGTCCCAGTGGAAAACTAGACAAGGTATCGTGTAGGGAGAAGAATCCCACGCTGTGTCCGTATGTCTCGGCTCGGTAGTACATGGGGCAAAGGATAGACCAAGAGAATAAGGCAAAATCGGATATGGCTGACGTCGACGTTGGGGCACGATGAGTAGTCGTCGCATTTGCAAACTCTCACTTCCAGCAGCATCAATATCAATGCCAAGACCGTGATGATGATAATAATAATAGTAGCGATAGTAATATAGCTTAATAATAGATGGAATAAACACATGGCTTTTCGTTCCCCTCCATTCCTATTCCCAACCAAAACCGTGAAAGAAAACCCAACTCTTTTCATAAACAAGACACCTGCTTGCCCGCCCATACATGAAAAACAGGAAGCAAAATCGAACTTTTTAAGAAAGAAACAAAACATGAGACCTAAAAGAAGCGCAAGGCTAAGATAAATGCATCGAGGAACGTAAAAGGAGAATGCGCGCAGCCGAAGTAAAACCAGAGCCAATCTGGGAGTAGTATATGCGTAGACGAAAAAGGGGAAGAGAACAAGGAGGGTGACAAAAGTAATGCACGCTGCACGGAGTCAGTTCTGCTCAACTGCAAAGCCATTCGCCTGTTGATGCAGTTGTATTGAGGATTGCAAGCGCAAGCATGCCTAAAAAGACAGCTTCTTTGCTTTGTGCAATTCCTGCCTACTATACACGGTATAATAGGCTTTCTTTATTTGCTTTCCAGTGTACCTAGCCCACAAGGTTTCATTAGCGCCAAGTCCTTGGGCCTCAAGAGGTGGCAGCATCAATATATGCCTGAAGCCCTTGCAGGATAGAGTTCTGCGCTGCCTCATCAGCCCCAGACGGTGGGTCGACTGGGTTTTTATCAGCGCCCTGCGTCTGGCCTTGGGGCTCGCCTTGAGCCTGACTTTGGGACTGGCCCTGAGAAGGGCCGCTTCCGGGTGCTCTTGCAATGATAGAGGCAAAAGGGTTGCTAGTGCTAGCTTCCAACCCGACACTCGGTGTTGGCTCTTTCTTAAGCGACGGTTCACTCAATGTCTGGGCCATGATGTTGGCTGTGGGCAGAAAAGCAGCTGAAACTGGCGCCGGGGCCTTAATTGGAACTGAGGCTGCGACCGTAGTGCATGCTGCGGGCGTTTCATTCTTGATAAAGGTGACTGTAGGCGAAACTTGGCCTAGAGGCGAGGCCGCGTTGATGGTAGAGGTCGAAGTGGAATCTGAAACAGGCGCAGCGTTCAATGTAGCCGGGATTGAGTCTGTCTTTGAAATCGGAGCTGGGTTCGGACCTGCAGCTTGTGTAGGTATTGAGCTAGACATTGGCAAGGGGTTTGGAGTAGGCGGATAGGGTGTTTGCGCAAGGGTTTGAGGAACTGGGGCCGGGGCAAGGCCTGGAGTTAAAGCGTGAACCGGAGCCGGAGCTGGAGCTGGAGCTGGAGCTGGGTCGGAAGCTAAAACAGAAGACGCAGTAGGGTCTACAACATGAGCCGAAGCCGGAGTTGGAGTAGAAACCAGTGCAACAGATGTAGAATTTGCCGTGGTAGGAGCCGAAGCAGAGCTCTGTGAATGTGACACGGATGGCGATGCCTGGACAGGAGTAGCGGCAGCCATCGTTAATGGCGGGCTGGTTTCTGGGGCTATGACAGGCTGCACTTGCCCGTGAGTGAGTGTGTGGGCAGCACTGGAGGCCATAATCGGGGCTTGAGACGTCTGAGGAACTTTTGCAGCAGCCGGAGACTCTGAAGCCACGGGCACAAGAGCTGCTTGAGTGGTCTGTGGCTGGGATATGGAAGTGGGGGCAGACTTTTCTACGTCTACAAGAGATCCAGGGATTTTATGCTGCTGTTGCGCCTGTTGCGCCGTAGATACAGGAGTTTGACTTGAAGTAGTGGTGGTATGATCCTGGCAAGTGACAGCCTGCTGGACGGCACGTAGACTTGCAGCAAATGGCTCCTGTTTCATAGGAGCCTGGACTTGAGCCATAGTCTGAGCAGCCGGAGTTATCTCGCGGGACTGTATAGAAGGGGTAATAGAAGCTGCTGCTGCTACAGGACTTGGAAGGGCTGTGACTTTAGCTGGTCCAGTAGCTGCTACTATAGCTTGCGGCACTGACATTGGAGACGGGGAAATCTGTGTGGGAGTTTGAGTCTGCGCTGCTTCTGGGGTTTTAAAGGCTATAGCCGGAGAAACAACAGCAGATTGCACCTGAGTCTGGGCAGGGGTCAACACTCTAGAAGCCGCTGGAGCTTGAGTCCGAGAAGCAGCAGCCGCCGCAGCAGCCTGTTGAGCTTGCTGTGCCTGCTGCTGTGCCTGGGCAAGAATATGGGCTCTAGCCTGTGCTTGTGCTTGAGCCTGAATTTGTGCTTGGGTTTGTGCCTGGACGTCGGCTTGTGCCTGGGCTTGTGACTGTACCTGTGCCTGGGCCTGGGCCGCTGCTTGAGCCGCTGCCTGCGCTTGTTGGATTTTTGCTCTGGTTTGTGCTTGTGCTTGGGCTTGAATCTGGGCTTGAATTGCCGCCTTGGCCTGAGCCGCCTGTTGTTGAGCCTGGGCCTGAAGCTGAGCCTGTGCTAGTGCTTGGTGCTGAGCAATCTGTTGCTGGATCTCAGCCTGAATCTTAGCCTGGTACTCAGCATGTGAAGGTGCCTGGGCTTGGGCTTGAGCAATCTGGGCCTTTGCTTGGGCTTGAGCTTGAGCGATCTGAGCCTTAGCTTGGGCTTCAGCCTCTGCCTGAATTTGTGATACCCTGGCTTGAGCAAGCTGGGCCTGAACCTGAGCCTGGATCTGGGCTAGAATCTGAGCCTGCATGTTGTTCTGAGTAGGGGCAGAAGACCCGTTCGAAGATGGGATCGTGGTCGGCAGGTTACCCAAAATAGAAGGCCGGGATTGTCCATTAGCAGAGGCAATCTTTGAAATTTCGGAGATGCGCTGCGATATAGCACTAGCAGAAAGAGGGTCCGTCGTTTTCATAGGCAATACAGGCATTGACTGGGATCCTTCAGGTTTCGAAGCGGGGGCTGTGGGAACTACAGATGGCTTAGGCGGCGGTGGTGGTTGAGACTGGGCTTGAGTTGTAGATGTGGAAGCTGAAGTCGGAGCGGCTGTAATAGAACTCTGTGCCGGTTGGGGCAGTAGAGGCGGAGCAGAGAGAGGTGTCTTCGCAGGAGCAACAGGTGCGGTTGGCTGAGAGGCCATTGGAGGTCGGGCCTGGGGAGGTTGTTGAGGCGGCGGGATACTTGGGGGGGTCAAAGGATTACTTATGGCTTGTGGAGGCGTCGGCTGGGGCAACATCAACTGATGAGTAGAGGCTGTAGGAACTTGCTGGGGGGCTTTCGCCAATGGGGCAGAAGGTGATCTAATAGGCGTGGACTGCGCATGGCGAGCAGATTGAGGTTGGGTAACAGGAGCAGAAACAGGCGTAGGTACAGATGCAGGTGTAGATGCAGGTTGCTGGGGAGAGGCAGTCCGAGACAACTGAGCGACATGCTGCTGGATCTGGAGAAGGGCTGCAGCTTGTTGTTGCTGTTGAGTCTGGTGGAGAGCATTGGCTGATTGGGCTTGGCCCTGGGGCTGGGCCTGGGAGGTTTGAAGTTGAGGAGCTTGTGCTGGTTGAACCTCTTTCTGCTGGGGTTGTGCCACCCGTTGAAGCTGCTGGGCTGGTTGCTGCTGTGAGGCTTGTGAGGCCTGCGATGCTTGCTGAAGCTGCTGCAATTGCTGGGCAGTCTGCTGTTGAACTTGCTGTTGTAATTGCTGTTGCATCTGCTGCAGCTGTGGCTGTTGAATCTGAGGTTGGGGCTGCGGGTTTTGTTGTGGCTGTGACGCTTGCTGCTGTTGTGTTTGGGCTATTTGCTGCGTTGCCTGCTGGAGAGTCTGCATCTGGTTGAACTGCTGTAGCTGGTGAAGCTCGTGGGGAGCTGTGTGAGTCTCCTGCTTAATTTGCTGCATTCCACCTGGAGTTTGAGCCGCTGCAAGAGCCGCCTGAGCTGGTGTGACAACATTGTGAGCAGCATGTCCCTGGACCTGGCCGAACGAGGGAACTCCCGGTTGCTGCTGCAAGTGTCGTTGCTGGCCCTGAAGACTATTCAATGACATAAGTCCATTTATTCCGGACAGCCCATTGGTCTTGGCCTTGTCCTCTTCGGCATTAAGACGAGCACGCTCTTCGGCTTCTTTGCGCGCTGCTTGCGTGGGAGCACGGGTTTTGAGTTCGCCCGTAACTGCCTGAAGGTAGTAGGGCATTTCGGAATTTGTCTTCAGAAAAAACAGCTTCAAGTTGCGAGCCTTGTCTTTCAGTTGCACCTGCGTCCGATCCTTGAGAATATCTCCATGAGTACCATTTGCGCCAAATAGGGTCAGAATCTGGCTCCAGTGAGGACCCTTGACCAAGTCAAGGCCCGTCATAAGAGCCTTTTCTTCTTCTTGGGTCCACGGACGGCGAGTCGAATGAACACCCTCTCTTCTTGTATGTGAAGAGGACTTGGAAAGAGCAGCCTGACGGGCCTTGTCATAGAGGACAGAGCTAGGACAGGTCTGGTTAGGAGGTAGATCGCTGGCAGCAGCGGCTCCAGTGGGGGCTGGTTGCGCCACATCAGTCTGGGAATATTGATAGTATGCTTGAGTGGTAGGAGTCTGTGCAGCCGTGCTGTTGGTTCCGGCTATACTATTGTTTTGGAGACGAGAAAGAATCATGTTGGCTGACGAATCGGGCGCCAAGACTGCCTCGGTAACATCCTTTTGTAGATTCTGCAAGCCCTGTATGCTAAGAAGCTTGGATGATAAACCCGATGTCGTTGTTGGATAGCTGATGTTATATGATGTTTTCGAGATTCCGTCCAAGGTTGTGCGAACATAGTTGGACGTGCTTTCAGCTACTATTGCCTCTAGGGCTTTGAAGTCGTTGAAGTCAAGCTTGCCGTTGGTGGATACAAGCATGCTCCCAGGTGTAGAGCTTGCTGTTGCTGGTGGCACAGAGACTGGTGTAGAAATTTCGGGGTCTGTCATAGACGATGGAATCGGGGTTGGTGCTGGCGCAGCAGGAATCGAAGCATCTGCTATCATTTGATCAACATCTTCCAGGGAATTATGGGAGTCCATAAGATCAGCAAGGACATTCTCGACTAAGCTGCTAGTGGTAGCCTGGAGAAATGTTGAGAGATCTTCATCGGTCAGATCGATATCCAATGAATGGTCCCCTTTGGACATCGGTACAGGGACCTTGATACCGAATGCCGCTGCGTGGTCCGCAAGCGAGCCCAAAATTCGATGCAAGCACATGTTCAAATTAGCTAGAAAGTCATCGTACGCGTACTTGAGGCGCAGTGATATGAGACTATCCATTGGATTTGTGGTATGATGCTGGATTACAGCAGCTTTACGAGCGTGGGCTGCGGTTATCAAGTCGTTCTCAGTCTGTGTCAACTCGCAGCCGTCTCGCCGAGACTGCAGCACGGGCTCAAATTCGAACATGCTGTCAAGAAGAGGGTGAAAATTTTCGATCGATATATCTTCCAGGAACATCTGGGTTCTTAAGCCCAGGTACAAGTCCGCAATATCAGCAGTCAGCTCAGCTTGCTCGGGTAAGAAAAGTTCAAAGAACTTGTCGAACATGAGCTGAAGACCCTGCCTAGCAAATACCCCAGGACATGTACACGCCAGATTTGCCAGTCGCACTGTCTGCTTTGCCGATGTATTGTAGAAACCAATGTCGTCGCATGTCATCATTCTAGTGACGTCTCCGTGGGTGTACAGCTTGAAAGACTGCTCAAACACCATGGAAATATTAAGAAACTCTCGCCTAGCTTCGGACTGGTCGTTTCGTAGCTGGGCAATAGTCGATGAAAAAGGCTGCTCGGACAGAATCATGATTATTTGAATGGCCTAGAATACAGTTAGAATATGTGCCGATGGAGACACGAAGTGCTGCCTGGCTTGGCCAATTTCGCTACCCCTCTTTTCATAAAGAACTTGCACGAAAACAGCAAGAAAAGAAAAATTACCAGTAGGGTGGAAAGGGGAGGATGCGTACTGAGTTGGCGAGAAGTGGTGTACTCATAGCCCGCCGAGCCTGCGATGGGCCTAGAGCAAATGACGGCACGTCGATCATGGGCGCGATAGTGTTATCGTCTTCTAATGGGCCCGTGAGACTTTGGTCGGCATCAAAGATGCTGAGATCATGAGAATCATCTTCTAGCCCAGGAATCTGGCCCATGAGGTCATGAACTTCACCCAGGGTATTGTTGACCAGAGAGTCAAAAAGCCCAGAGAAATCATGGTCATTGCCGTCATTAGAGAGTTTGAGGCGCTTCGCATCGACGGATTCAGCGTTGTCTAGGTCATCGTGAGATCGTTTTCGGGAGGGTGACTCGGGCAACTTTGGTGAGGACGCAACATCCATCTGGAGATCTGTTGAGGGTAAGCAGCAAGCAGTTAGATTTGCACAGGTGCAGCCTAAGAAAAGAAGAAATCATGTGCACCAAGACATACCTTGGATCTCGAATTCCCGCAACAAGGCTTGCGCCAGCGCGTCGGGATCGACAGCCAGGTCTATCATGGATTCGCTAATGGCATCATTAAGCTGGGCAGCCGTCGCCTCAGTGACCACGGAAGCCATCGAGGGTGTATTGTTCTATAGATGGCTGGTAGCGATGAAGGGTAGGTATTGTGTAGGTTGAGTAAATACGTAGGGGAGCGCTATCGATTGCAGTAAAACCATGCCCCAGTTAAGCCGTCATAGCTGGAGGGAGACAGTTTCGGGCACAACAAAGAAATCGCCGCAAGCCAAGCTTTAAAATCAGATGTGCGAACAAGAAGAATTAACAAGCCAGATCGCAAGCGCCATGAAATCGTCGTGAATAGTATGTTTTGGGGAAAAGGCACGGCTTAGTTGTCGCCTGTAGGGACGTTGAGGTTGATTTGCAAATATTTGAGATGGAGTTTTTTGTATGGTTGCGATGGATTCGAGGTAGCTTATTGGCGACAAATTCAGTCTTAGTGTTGCCTGCAAACATTATTCAATTCAATACCTTCGTTCAGTGATAGAGCCAACTTTTTTTCTTATCGGTCAACTTTTTCTGTGGCTTCTGGGGGCTTATCTTATCTGCCGTTAGTGCGGTACCTGCTAGTCCGTGGGCAGCGATATGGAATGTGCAGTACCGATTTATGCTCCCTGTGCGCTATCTTATCTTATCAGTTTAATAAGCACCAATTCTGCGAGCGTTAGTCAGCACCTTTCCTGCTGAACGACGTCATTGGTCCGTCCCTCAGTGTGAGTGCGTGGGTGTGCTCGTGCAGCCTTGCAGGACAAGAAGCCACGCCTAAGAGCGGCTACTGAGCGCTGGGTGCTGGGCGCTGGGTGCTGGACGCTGGGTGCTGGGCTCTGGGCGCTGAACACTGCTTCTATTCATCATCTTCCTCAAAAACCATGTCCATGTTACGATGCAGCCGTTTGTGTTGTTGAATAAACGCTTCCCTCCGACAAATCTAGAGCAAGGGTTTAGCAGCAACCTTCAATTAGGGTTAGGGTCATGTACAGTCTCCGTCTTACCTAGAGTCCCATTCGTAACTGGCCGTCTACTGCTGCTTAGAGTTGAGACAGCATGTGACCCAAACGCCACTACTCCAATTAGTGATGACAGTCTACAAACACATCTCGGGCAAATATCCCCCTCTTTCCCACTTGCTCATCATGCACCCCCCTCTCACTTGAATGATGGTGTCAAAATAGGCTCCTGCGTGGCTGCGACCTCCAAGAACAAGTAGGATTTTGGCTTTGGTGAAAGGATATCGTCAGCACATTCCATTTACGGGCAACAATCCTAATATTGACGCAGAGTAAGGATGAAGACTTGTCTACCCCTTTAAGACCAAGGCCAAACCCAAGACTCAGGCCCTGCCCTGACCGCTTCGTGTTTCCTAGATTTCCCAATGAAGCTAAGTAGCCGACAAGCCAGCTGCCAGCGCTGTGGTGAGTGCGCTGCATGTTTTGGGTCTCTAAGCACGAGACTGTATGTGAAGCTCTAAAGTGTGATTGCATCGAAAATTTCCACCCCCCTCCTCCAGATGAAATTACAATCTCCAAGTAACAGAGCGGTATGCGGCTTGTATAGAGCGAGATGCTAGGTCTTTTGCAGCGACTTCGGCTCTGGAGCCAGACATTTGGGACATAAACATGAGCCTGAACTGAGGATTGATCCATGATGGCAAAGGGATTGATGGGAAAGAAAGTACCCCCACAGATGATGAGG
>NETT01000589.1:0-14100 GCA_003449175.1 Ceratocystis smalleyi
GGGGGGATGATGATCATGAATGAAAGATGAATGATATGGCGAAGGGAATAAAGAGGGAGAAGAAAAGATTGAAAGATATAGAAGCCGAAAAAAGAAGAGAAGATCAAAAAAGAAAAAGATGATTTAATGCGAAATTTTGAAGATGCGATCGAGAGTGGAGAAAAAAAAAGCGAAAAATAAGAGGGAAAGAAAAGAGGAAGAAACGAAGAAGGCCGAAGCGAGGAGGGACAAAGTCAAATAGACCAAGTCAAAAGTCAGACCAATAGCAGATGAGCGAATACCAAGAGGGGGAGGCAGCAGCATCAGACAGCCAGCTAAAAAAGAAAGAGGCAAGAGAAAGAAGCAGAGAATCAAGAAGGCAAACAGGAACAACCGCAAAAAGGTGGAGATGTTCAATTTGGCAGGTGCAAATAAAGCCAAAAAAAAAAAACCTCCAGGGTAGAAAGAAGCAAAAAGAACAGGACAGAAAACGGACAAACAGGAAGGTGCAAAAAAATAAAGAGCAAAAAGAAGCGCGCGAGTGAAGACAGGTCTTGAAGCTTAGACCTGACGAAACGGCAAGTACGAACTACTTGCCGGCTTCAAGCTCAATATCGAAGAAAAAGGAAAGCGAAAAACCCACCGGCGCAGAAACAGGAAGGGGCTTACAGAAGCCGCTGCAAGAACATCCAGCAGGGAAAAGAAACAGAAGCAGAAGCAGAAGCAGAAGCAGAAGCAGAAGCAGAAGCAGAAGCAGAAGCAGAAGCAGAAGCAGAAGCAGAAGCAGAAGTCGAAGCAAGCAAGCACCAGCCAGGCCAAGACAAACAGGCAGAATGGTATAACAAACAGTATAAGAGGCAACTTATTATTCCCAGCATGTTAAGGGACAGGCTAAGCTACTTACATACTTAAATTATACATAAATTCTCCATTTACAGTAGCAGCCGCAGAGGCCTTTCCTTCCTTCTCCCTTATCCTTCTGCTCTTTCTCTTCCTTCTCTCCCAATCCCACAAATCCATTTCTTCCATCCTTCCTTGCTCCTTCCAGGCCCCGTTCTTTCTCTTTGCCTTCAATCCAGCCAAATGCCAATGGTACACACCAATGTACAGATCAAACGCACATGCACTACATACACAAGGCACGCTGTACCTTGGCCGACTTCCTTGATGGGATGGGAGTTCTTGCATCAATTCCGACCCGCAGAAAAAAAAGAAGAAAAATGCTGCAAGACTTGGAGTTTCCATGTAGCGGAACTGGGCTCCTTATGTGAGTTTTGCTTCCCATTGCTTGCACTGACCACGGTCGCTTTTCTTTTCTCAAGATCCGAAGTAAGAGTGGCCACCCCGATAAAATGTAATAAATGACAGATATCGAGTCGATTTGACTCCATCAAGAGTCGGGCGGAGAACTGAACGAACAAGACAAGGGAAAAACACAAATTCTGATCCCTGAGCCCGGTCTATCCATGGCCCTGCTATGGATCAGGGCCCGGCCTACAAAAACACTGGGGAATGGATATGATACTACCCTGTAGCCCGCTTATCATAAAGCCCAGCCCGTGGAGTACTCAGCCCATGCCATGTGCCTTGTCTCCTAGTTTCCCTCCGTTGTCTTTTTGTCTTTTTTTATCCTCGGCCTACCTGTGGTGGTGTTATACTGACATGTTTGACTACCACCATGCATCTTGACGATCTTGTTCCCGTCTTCTTTTTTCTTTGTTTCTTTCTCTTTTGCTCGAAATGTCTTGCTTTCGTGTTTCTCTCCCACACCATTTCTCTGCTTTCTCTCTCTTTGAAACGCATTGCTTCCCTTGAGCCCCGTCTTCGTTCTCCTTTGCAAATTCCCTACCTAGCCTTTACGCCAGCCGAGACAGCGAATCTTCGGCTTGATCTTTTATCCAATACGCTTTCGTGTCGTCTTTCTTACGTCGAGGGAGGAGATCAACAAGGGATGATAATCTCAGTACAACAAAATGAAATAAACAAGATACAATAAGAGGCAGCGGCCAATCTTTGGCTCTCGTTGTCGCAGCTTTGCCTTAGGGCCAGTCAGCTAATCAGCCGAGTTTTACGCTTCGTGCGAAGTACATGTATACATACATATACATGTACCTTTCATTTAGCCGTCCGCTCCTCCTTCCACGCATAGTGAGAGAACAAGGCATATAAGGAAGGAACTGTGAAATTTGATGCCTAAGGGAAGGAAGGGAAAAAAGAAGAAAGAACGAGTAAGGCAGGAGGAAGAAAGGAAGGGGAGGAAGGCAAGGGAGAGAGAAAAAGGGTGGGTTTGTGCTGTGGCTGTTGCAACAGAAATAACAGGACAGGAAGGAAGGAGCGACAGAAGGGCAAAGAAGCGAGGCAAAGGCAAAGGCCAGAAAGAACAAGCTGGAGAAGGACCGGGGGGGGGGGGCATAAAAGGAGAAAAGCAAGAACCCAAGAAAAATTATGTCCTTCCCCCTCCCCCCCCAGATCGTGCACAGTCCACATTCAAAAACTGGCATCTTGCCAAGTTCCTTGCCTGGCCTATCCAGGCATTTGCCTACAATTATTGGTGTACTTGTACCTGTATCTATACGCCTATACGCGCAGTGCAGACAATATGATGCAGCACATTTCTCGCGTACACATGTATCCACACCCACACGCACATTCATATATGACCGGACTTTTTGCATGTACAGTACATGTTTATGCAGATGCAGGTCTGTCTGTCCTCAGCTCTGGCAGACAGGTCATGTTTCTCTCTTGTCTCTTCCTAATATGGGCTACAGGGCCATGTACCCAGTACCTGACCCCACAGTTTTCGAGCCTGTGTATTGCGAGGTACTCTGTACATACGTACCTTCATTTCTTGCTGTCTGGTTTCCGCAGAGGCAGCTGGAGCTGGACATGAGAAACAAGACAAGAGAACAAAAAGACTTGGTGCCGTCTCCCTTTCTGTCTCTTGCCACTAGGCCCTGCCGCTGGTCTTGGTCTGGCTTGGCCTAGTCTCCCTAAGAAGAATACCAGAGGGTCCGGAATGGAGAGTCACGGTGCTTTAATTCTCGTCTCTCATCCCTCTCCTGTTTTAACTCTGACCTTGGCTTGGATGCTGACTCGAAGCCGCAGCAGAGCTTTGGCTTTATCTTTATCTTTTTCTTTTGGTTGGTGGTTGCCGGCCGGCGACAAGACAAGGTCCGTGCATATTGTGCATCTGTCTTTGTTTTGAGCTGCATTTTTGAGGGGTAATTTCCATGTATTACTCCTCTATTTCTGAGGGTGTTTTCTAGGCTCCTGGTGATTTCTTTTCTATTCGCCATCTTTCTTCCTTGTCTGCCGCGTGCTGATTCCAAGGTCAAGCGTTCGAACCGCGCTCAAGCACGGTTATCAAAATAAAATCAAAAAATCAAAAAGTCAAAAAATCACAAAATCACAAAATCATCCCCCCTCCAAACATGCAGGGTCATCTCCTCTCCTCCTGTTCCCATTATTGCCGCTGTTATCTTTGCCTCTTCTCCGCCCCCTTACGAACAAACCCGGTACAAAAGATCATATATCTGTCCAGTCCGTTTATCAATTAAGGGCCAGGCCTAGGCCAGAAGCTGGTCTGGGCATTGGCTAGTCAAGACGTCGGGCTCTAGTCTATGCGTGAGATAAGATCTTTTGGTTGTATTTATACTTTCTTGCAGGTGTTATTTTTAAGACTTGTCTTCTCCTCGGTCTTCGTGCTCCTCTCTAATCTCATTGTCCTCCCAACCGGCCCGTCTATCTACATCTGCAACAACTACGTAGCTCCTCCGCTCGACTACAATGACGTCTTTCTGCTTTGATTCCCTGCTTAGTACTGGCCAACTCTTGTTTCCGTCCTTGTCCTGTTGTGCTTGTCACTTGGCCTCGCGGCAGGGCCGTAATATCGAGTCTAGCAGCCCACATTCTCAGCTAACTTCACGCCTCGATTTGTTGTTTTGCCTCGCTAAATCCTAGACGGGTCTAGACTTGCCGATACGAACTCTTAGCCCTTTTGCCCTTTCTTTCATTTTTGTGCTGGCGTGTAGTGCAGTGTAGTCTTCCGCTCTGATCTTGGCTTGTGTTTGGCCTGTCTTACCCATCTACACCCGTTTGTGTCCCTGTCCAGTCACTATAAGGGCTCTGCAGAAGCTATGGCCTGCCAGCCTCCAGCAGAGCCTGGACGCCCCCATAAAGCTTAGCCCTAGCGTTGGAACAGCAGCCGCCTGGAGTCATGGAAGGCAACCCTGCTAAGGCCCTGCTAAAAGAGCACTAATGCCTGCTAATTGCCGCTACAGCCCACTAAATCTTGGAGTGACGGGCACTCCCCTCTCTAATCATTCCATTTCTGGGTCGCTTTTTGCTCTTGTCGCCTCGTACTGTACTTCAACCCGCTGCCTGCACCGCACTGCAACTCAAAGCAACAGACTGGTACTTCGCCTGGGACAATATGCAATACAATGCAGGGTCCTCTCGCTTATACTTACTTACAGTCTGGGTTGATTTTCATCTACTATATAAGATGGCCAAATATCAGTGAGCCGGCCGACGGCACGTGACCTCTAACTACCGGCGTTCCCTCCCTGACTACCTCTTCCCCCTCCGAAGCAGCAAGTACAAGTCTCCTCTACTCACCGGCGATGTTGCAGAACCAGCTCTCCATTCTTTCTGGTATGTTTGGGCAAGCGCATACATCCAAGACCCTGCTACACACATACATTGCATATACAGTACATACAGGACAGGACGCAGGGCAGGACGCAGGACACAAGACAAGACACATACACACACACACACAGACACGCACACACACACACACACCCATAACATTCTCCGTGCAGGTGCATGCATGCATACATGTATCTGTATACACACACCAGCAAGTACTTACATGTCACAGCCCGTCTGCTCGCCCGCTCGCCCGCTCGCCTGCAAAGCTGTTCACATAAGCTCGCAGTGCCCTCCCTACTGTACGTTGTAATATTCTGCTGGTCTCCGCCTGTTCGCCTGCAGCCATCCCGCTTGCATTACACCCCATGTTGAATATAATTATGTATGCCGCCACCTTAATGCACCCCACGCCTAGGTTTTAGCTCAGCTCCATCCAGCCTTGCTTGCATGTAACCAGGCTCAAGATGCCGGGCCCAAAGAGGTGGTCATTTAACTTCGTATTATACCAAACCCCATCAGAGCATGGAAGAGCTTGTCCAAGTGGCTTGCTGATTGTTCACTACTGTACCGTAGCACGTTCTAATCTATGCACCACTATGCCTATGCCTCTACTCCCCCCCCTCATGTCCCCTACTCGTCTTCATCCATTGCTGCTTCTCTTTTCTCCGCAACTTCGCGAATCTTTTCGCCCAGAAGCCCACGCTCATATCTATCTGCAATTTTGACTGCAGCCTGCAGCATGCGTCCCGTATGGTCCTGGAACAGCTGCACCAGTTCTAGTGCTTTCATGCCACGCTCCTCGCCCTCGCGACACTCAATGGCCAGTAGTTGCAACAGCGTCTTGTCAACTTCTGTCTGTGTACGTGCTAGCTGTGACCGCAACGCATGGCATCCAGCTGCCGAACCTGTTTCCGTCGACACGACATCATGCAACTGTGCTGCCTGGATGTTCTGTAGCAAAAACGCCTGCTCAAGCTTGCGCGTCTCTGATGTGCCAAGGGCATCGTCCTCACTGTCCTCGCCATCGTCGGAGTTTGCAGCCAGACCGTTGTCTATGCCATTGCTATTTCCCACCATGTCCTCCTTCTTCTTCTTCTTCTTGCGCACATCGGCCACTGAGTGTAGCGGAACTGAAAACTCAAAGTCTGACAGGAGTGGCCGCGGGAAGTATGGATAGCGGTCGCCTCCCTTGAGAATAATGCAGTGAAACCTCCCATTGGCCACGGCGATAGGGAAGTACGTTTCGTTCTTGCGGCCCGACGCTAATCTTGCAAGTAGGTTAGTGTCGAGGAGCGGCACCCAGTATGCACGCCCAGGCTCACGCCAGTGAATAAGCGTTAGTAGCACACCCGTAGAATCGTAGATGCATGGATTCTGCCAAAATGTTAGTATCCGTGGTTCAAAGCGGGAAGACAAAAAGGGCGTGTGGTTACTTACCCCATCATCCGAGAAAAAGATATTTCGTAGCGAGGCTCCGCTCGGCAGTGCCACAATATCCTCATTTTGGCAGACTTTGTCGCGTTTGATATTCTCAATGCTATACAACAGCCGCGCCTGGCCATCAGCCCCCACAGGTCCGTTTCCAACTGTCATGACATAGTCCTTCCAACTGGCACATGTGACCGCTGGCATGCTCTTTGGTCTGTACACGCGGAATGGCAAGCCAAATAGTGTAAAGATACGGACATATCCACCCGTAGTAACTACCGATACAAACGCGTCACTTAACGACATTGCCACCACATCCTCCCCCTTGGGCAGCTCAGTACGCCAATCATGGCGTTGTGTCCACGTTTCGTGCGGACGATAGAAGAGGGTGGCTGGCGTCTCGGACTTGGCTGGGCAGGAAAACAAGGTGCCGTTCCCGGTCAGGCAGGCCTTGTCGTATAGGAAAGTATCGGTGAAATGAAAGTCGCGCTGGAAATCACGGTCGTAGAACTCCACAGTTACTGTGTTGTGCGAGTCCTGGTCAACCGTCCACACAGCGCCAATCAGGTTAAGGCACAGGTACTTGCGATTGCCGCGCCACGGCGTAGCACCTGGCTGAAAGGGTTCATGGAAGTTGGGCTGCATTAACGTGCGGCGTTTCGTCGGCGGATACTCTCCGGAGCCGAGAAGCTCGCCATCGGCACGCCGCTTACGGCCTGTTGTGTAGCCGGCACCGTCGTCGTCCACCACAAAGTCGTCCATGTCGCTCCCATCGCCGAGATCAAATTCATCGCCGCCATCATGGTCAGCTTGGAAGTGCCGCGGCCGCGCCGCGAGGGCTACGCTAGCTGTGTTGGTGGGGTCGATGACATTGCTAATGGATTTTTGCAGTGGCAGCTTCAACAGCGCATCATACTGGTCATTGACGAGGTCGGGGTAGATGTAGACCTCGCCCTCAGTGGTAGTAAAGGATAGCAGATTTTTGACTGGATGCCAGCTCAGGTGCATGACATTGGCAAAGTCGAATCTCTGAAAGATAGATTGCGATGCGGCATCCCAGAGTAGCAACTTGCCATCCTGGCCCGCACTCGCCAGAATCGATCCATTGGGCGACCACGCAATAGCCGTGATCATGCCAGAATGGCCGTTTTCGAATGTCGCATGCTTCTGCCAGTCATCCTTGGAAATCATGTAAATATCGCGTGTCGGCGACGGCACTGCAAAGGCCCGTCCATCGGGGTGCCAGGCCACCTGTGCGGACCCTGAAGACTCGCCATCGATAGACCCAATCATGCCGTCCAGCTTCTTCAGCAGCTCGGGCTGCTCACTGGTCAGCGAATACATATACACGATGCCATCCTGGCAGGACACGGCTGCCAACGACCCGCGGGGATCTAATGACACATGTTTGGCGGGCCGGTTATGTTCACGCAGTGTGCGAGTTTTCGAGTGGTCTTCGGTGTGCACCAGCTTGACGGTCAGCTCGTCGCTAGCCACAGCGCACCACTTTTGATCAGCCGATAGGGCCACATCCCGCACGGGCATAGTGACTCGGACCAGATATTCTTTGAACGCCGGTGGGTCGATGGTGTATATGCTGACGACGCCGTCCTCGTCGCCCACGTAAAAGTACTCGTCACCAGCAGTCACGGCCAGATTTGCCTGTGGGCACTCATCGATGTTTGTTGGTTCACCATCGAACCCGGTCTTGTAGAGTCGGAGCGTTGGGTTCACGCCGGCCGTGATCAGCCGGCTTCCGTCTCGGTTGTAGTCGCATCGGGTCGTGCCTTTGGTGTAGGCCGGGCGAGCCCTGGGCCGCGAGGCACCGGACATGTTGCGGTCAAAGTTCATGGCGGGGAGATGATATAAGCCCCAGGATGAGGGGGCCTGCCAACAAAGCACGGAGATAAAGAGGAAGGGAGAGCCTCGAGGAGTTAATCAGGCCGAAGCTCGTGGTCATGTGTCGCTAGAAGCAAGCCCAAGATGAACAACAAGCCCCATAAACATGACAGCAGCCTTGAAATTTGACGCGTCAACGCGTCGTCGCGTTCCCCAGCTCCCAATTAAGCCAAAGCGGGCGGCTTAACCCTGCACGCAACCCTAGCAGCAGCGCAACCCTACCACCCACGACACTACCCACGTCTTAGGGTCTCTAAATCGATGTGCCGAAGCACCTGTTCCCAGTCTAAATGAATACCCGGCCATAGGATCCGGCTGCATACTACGCAGTGGCGGTCATAGGAACGGGAAAATAGAAACCCCATGGAACCGAGCATATTGCCGAGTATAAGCATTCCTTCATAAAAGAGCAATACCCAGGCTTGGCCAGGGCTATTTCATAGCCACAGTATTGCCGTCCCATCACTCGGCAACTATTGATCAGGCTCTCATGCACACGCACATCTACGCACATCTACATCCCCAAGTCCACTACCTCCTCTAGAAAGCAGCCTCTCCCCCAATCATGGCGCCCGGTCTTTTGTTCGTCTACATGACACCCAAGCCAACGCTTCCCATAGCCCAGTTTCACGAATGGTATAACAACGAGCACGGCCCGACTCGGCTGCGCCTCCCGGCCATATTTACTAATGGTCTACGCTATGTCGGCACTGATGGACTCGACCCGCCCTTTCTGGCCATCTACGATGTGACATCCATGCATTGGATGCGCGAGCCTGTGTACACAAATCTGCGGGCCAATCGATCCCCCCGTGAGGCTGCTGTCATTGGCCAGGTTGCTGTCGACCGGCGATTCTACGACCTAGTGGCAACACACGCAAAGCAAGGCTTCGCCCCTGCAGAACAGCTGCCTAGCGGCGGGGCATTGGGCCGGATCTTGGTGGTTGAGGAGGTCGAGGTGGGACAGGGCCCTAATGATGCTGCGGCCAACAGCTATATCCATGCGTTTTCTAACGTGCGGGGCCCATTGCTGGCCAAGGACGCGGGCTGGCTGAGGTCACGGCTTTTCCGCACCTCGACGGTGCAAGACGACGGCGCTTCAGCTCACGACAACAGATTTGCAGTCCTGCACGAGTATGAGAGCACCAACTGCAAGCCAGCGATCGAGGCAGCCAGTCCAAATGGAGTCGTGGCTGCCTCGGTGCGGACCATGGAACTTTTCTATGTCTTTGGGCCTGCGCCGCGTGACCTGGACCATCTGGCGGCTCTCCCTTCTGATTCGCCCGAGTTTGTGTCAGCAGATGGGAAGAGCCTTGTCACTGTGCCCGGTCCTTCTGGTAACCTGCAATCCACCGCCATTGCGCCCGACGGCCTAGTGATTCCGTTCCAGCTGGAGGGCAATCCGAGTCCAGATGCGCCAACTGTGGCATTTTGCAACTCACTGTTGACCTCGTTGCATATGTGGGACGACTTTGTTGAGATCCTCAAGAAGGAGCGCCCTGATCTGCGTATTTTGAGATACAACCACCGTGGGCGAGGAGAGCTGCCTGCAGAAGTACCCGTCAGCGCCGATCAGTTGGCCGACGATCTAGCCAGTGTGCTTGATGCCCTGCGCATCGAAAAGCTGCACGTTCTGATTGGCGTGTCCCTTGGCGGTGTAACAACGCTTAACTTCGCCATCCGGCACCCGCGGAGGCTAGCCAAGTACGTAGCTTGTGACTTCAATGTCTGTGGCAGTGCATCCAATACTGCAGCCTGGAAAGAACGCACAGCCATTGCTGAGGCAGACGGCGGCAATGGAATCAGGCACCAGCTGGCCCCAGCAACAGTTAAGCGCTGGTTCCACCCAGCGTCAATGGAGAAGACAGCCGTCGTCAACAAGATGACACAGATGGTTGGCCAGAACAACCTGGCTGGTTTCCGTTACGGATGCCAGGCACTTTGGGATTATGACCTCAAGCCCCAAATGGGTTCCTGCAAGGTGCCCGCCTTGTTTGTCGCCGGAGACGGCGATGCGGGAGGCAAGTTCCTGACCATAATGAAGGCGTATGAAAAGCAGGTGGGCTTTGATAAAGCCGAATTCCGCTCGGTTGCCAACACTGGCCACTTGCCAATGACCGAAGATGCGCTAGGGTTCTGGGAGGTGGTCAAAGACTTTGTCTGACGATGGCAATAGCTACTGGAGGGAGCTGTACATAGTGAAGAATCCGCACCACCGCATAACTACATGACCATGCCCAAGGCCGTGGAAGGGAAGGGAAGGCCAACGGCCTAGAATAAAAAGTACGCGCAGACACGGCTAGTAGTCACATGAGCACATCACATAAGCACTCAAACATTAGCAAGGCAGGAAAGGAAATCTATCATCATCTTTAGCTTCGTATCAACATCAATTTATGCGTCGTTTTTGGCGCACGTGATCCTCGTCGCCACCGCCAACGTCCTCCGAATGGTCTTCCAGTGCCACTTTCGGGCTTTTCTTCAACGCGCCGGCCTGTTTACGCCGACTTTTGGCTTCTCTAGCCGACCCCAGGGCTGAGCTGCTCCATTCCTCTAACGCCGTGGGGTTTTGCTTAGCACCCATGGCGCTGCCGGCCAATATAGCCCGACACACGTGGAAGCGGGCAATTTCCCGCACGTGCACCTGGCGCCCCTCTCGCTGGGCGGAATAGAACTTTTCATCGAGTACATCAAGCACGCTTCGGCCGAAGCCGTCTCGCACGTGAACATTGGCCCCGGCCTCGACAAGGGCACGCATGGCCAGCTTGTTGCCACGCCGCACGGCAACATGAAGGGCTGTCTCCCCCTTGCGGTTGCGGGCATGGACGGCAGCGCCGCCGTCGACAAGCAACTTGATGAGAGCACGGGGGCTGGACCGGTCGGCAGACGACTCGAGACTATTGGCAACAAAGGCCATGAGTGGCGTGTTCCCGCGATGGTCGTAGGCATTGACGTCGACGCCAAGATTAAGCAAGTTGCGGGTGGTCTCGATGCGCTGCTTCATCCGCTCTTTGCTTGTGTCTTCTAACTCAAGCTCTTCCTCCACAGGGGATTTGGGCTTGACGATTGGCGGTGCTGTGGCCGCTGCATTGGGCGGGATCCATACAGCGGGCTGTGGCGGGCTACCAGCGGCTGTGGTAATACTCACATTCGACCGGCTGTGTTTGCGTTTGCGTGGCATGCTCCCTGCAGCAATTTCAGCCTGTTCGCTACGCATGGTCTGCACGCTGGTAATGGCCGCTCCAAGACAGTGCAGTGCATTCCGCCCGCGCTCGTCCTGGGCCTTTGGGTCGACAAAGGCCTTGGAAACGACTGAAAGAAGTCGCGTGTGTGTTGCAACGTAGTCTTCGCTGCGTCGGTGGGCGTGGGCAAAAAAGTCTTCATCGCTCAGAGTCTTGAGTGAAGAGTCTACGTCAGTGCCGTTGGCGCTGCAAGAGGCGACTGGCTTCAACTTGCCATTAAAAGCCATGTCAAGCTTGGGGAACATATCCATGACTTGCGGCATTAGCGATGTGCGCTTATTGCCTGCCTTGGGGTGCCAGCCAAAGGCATCGGGGGAAAGCTCAACGTTGAACCGAAGCATAATGCGGCTCAAAATTCGGCCCATCTCAATATTTTGTCTGGCATGTTCAGCCAGCAAATGTATAAACGTCCTGCCGTAGTGATCGCGCGCACAAAACAAGCGCGTGTCGCCGGCTAGTGGCTCTAGTAGAACTTCGAGGGTCGCCGCGTCATTAAGCCAAGTAGGACTGAGCAGATGCAGGAAGCTCTGGCCCATGCTGTTCATATGGCTGGCGAGCTCCTGGTGCGAAGCCACTGCTTGCAACAACATACGGTGCTGGGCATCTCCTAAAGCAAGCATATGCAAGGCTGTGTTTCCAAAGCAGTCGATCAAGCTGGAAAAGCGCCCCACGTCGCCGCTCTGTACGAGACTTGCAAAGGGTGTTCGGCCCTGTGCTGGGTCGATAGCCTGCACCCAGACCGAGGTCTGCAAAGCAGGCAATAGGTGGCATGGGCACTGGTTGCGTTTATGGTCTAGGGCCTTTGCCCCCTGGCACCGCAACTTTGAAGCCGAAAGGTCCAGACCATGGGGGTCCATAGGACGCAGCAGATCCCACGGCACAGGGGGTGGTGCGTCCAAATCTTCAGGCGAGTCTGGGTCGTGGGCCCAGCTGTCCCGGTATTGTGTGTCGGCCTCTAGTGGCGACTCGAGCTTGGGTCGGTGGTGGACATTAGAGCTCAGTGTAAAGGTGATGCGAGTGATGAGGATATACAGGTACTTCATGAACACGCGGCCCAGCGGATCTTTGCGCACCTGGTCGGGCACAGACTCGCTGATTTGCGAAATCCCGTTTTCCACAGACCTGGTTGTCATGATGGACAGCTCAGTATTGGAGCGCTGCGACAGCCCAAACTCGCACTCGAACTGCGCGTTGAGCAAGGGCTTGCCGTCTTTAGCAGGCCCTCCTTGAACATTTTCAGTAGTGCGTTTGTCTTCGTTGTTGTTGTCGTCATCGTCATCATCATTCACCTCTTGCGCACTGGTGGCATGTGACTTGTTATCCTTGTTTTTGACTTTCAATGGAAGGGAATGGCCGGCCTCCCGCACACGGCTCAGAAAGAGCGGCGAAAGGACCAGAGACTTGAGACGGCTCAAGGCGTCGGCCACGTCGTTAGCTCGGGCCCAACGCAATTCTTTACCAGCAGTGGAACTGATCTTTTTATGTGCAGATTCTTCTCTATGGCAGGCGAGCTGTTAGCTAGTGAAGTTGGTGTTGTCTTCAAAGGCGGAAGCAAAAGGGGGAGGAAGAGGGTGAGAAAACCAACTTACTTGGGCACATCGCTGGGATCCCGTGCAAAGGCCTCCACGACCTTGAGCACGGCAAACAAACTAAGATGCGTATTCATATACGCCATGATCAGCGTCCACATTGACAAGACTGTCCATTTGGGCGGCCGACCGCTGGGGGTGGACGGGGAGGGAGACGGAGAAAGGGCCGGGTCAAAGGAAGTGGAGTCTGGGATGGTCAAGTGGGTTGAGGAAGAGACGCCGGTAGGAGCGGATTTAGGGAGCGGCATCCTTGAGATGGGCGGCTATTTAGTCCCGCCGCTCTTTTTTTTTTTTGCTTGGATATATTTCTTGTCTTGATTACAGCTTGTTTTAGGCGTGGGTTGGAGCAGTGGAGTGGTAGTAGGAAGGGGATGAGCCAGGAGCGGAGGCAAATGGAAGGGAAATGGAACACGAAAGGGACAAATGGAAAGATGCAGGGTAGGGTAGAGCAGAGTAGAAACAGATGCAGAATCTAGAGCTGGTGTTGGAAGAGAGCTGGGTTTTTGGTGTGCTATGACAAAACCAGGCCAAGATGTACGCCACAAAGAGTGTTGGGGAAGAACAAGGCGGAGAGGCAAAGAACCTGCTGTGACAGGCTGGGGCTGGGGGGGAGTGGTTGATGAGGGATGGATTGATTGACGGGGCAGCTGGTGAAAGAAACCGGTTGTGTATGTCTGAGTCTATGTCAGCTCTTCTGGGTGTGCAGGGCAGAAGACGGGCGTTACGTGTTGCCAAGGCAGTAAATGATGGTGTAAGTCACGGTCAGCAGGCCAGCCCGATATGTAGTTGTCATGGGGTACAATGGGTGTATAATGCACGGAGTGTAGTATGTAGTGTAAAATGGGGAGTGGGTGATGTATAGCTAGCTGTATGATGCAGGCGAGGCTCATGTATATCTCGGCCGACGCTAAAGTTGCAAAGGGAGTCAGTCAGTCAGTCAGTCGATGGGTTAGTTGGCCCGATAGGGCAGTCCAGACAAGCAAGCAAAACAGGACAATGTGGTAGCGTATTAGCGTGGCACTCCTAGACTAAGCAGCAGGTTGAGTGGCAAAACCGGGCAAGATATAAAAGAAGGGACAGAAATGGAATAAACAGGAGAGAGGACAGGAGAGAGGAGGGAGAAAAAACAAAGGACCCAGGCCAGGAATAAAAGAGCCCAAGGCCAAGAACAAGAACGGGCGGCTAATAAGGAAAACAAGGCTCGCAAGGAGGGGTGGTGAAGCCTAAGGGTGTGAATGAGGAGACCAGAAGGCACAGTAAAAAGAAAAGAAAGAGACAACAGATGAGGGGGATGGGGGGGGGGGGCG
>NETT01000590.1:3714-14059 GCA_003449175.1 Ceratocystis smalleyi
AATCTGCGTCTTGTACATACAGATCTTCGGCTTTGCGCTGGTCATCTCCTCTGAGACAAAGAAGAGTAAAAAGGACTTCTTTTCTCAAACCTGCAAAGGCCAAAAATGATGTTGCATCAAGATTGTAGATCAGTTCCGATATTTGCTGCAGTGAGATGGGCGTTAATACGTGCCTACATCTCTTTCAACAAGCTGCTGCCCCAACACGCACGTCTGTCAGTACACTTGCGCTTGCGGTCAGGGTCTCCCCGGGGGCACGGAAATTCCCATGTTTTGAAAGCCCACCTTGGATGCCTTTTGGTTTTTAGGAAGACCATTCTTGTGCTCTGACAAAACTGCTACCTGCTTGGCTTCTGCCCCCCCCCCGGCCTAATACTACACACACATGTCTCCCAAAGCCCAACATAGGAAGTGATCGGCAGTACTACTTGTCACCGTGTGCTAGCCAGAAAGTGGGATGCACAATATTTCTTCGTATGCGAGTGCGTAGAACATGGAAATGTTACATCGTAGCCTTCAAGAGCACTAATAGAAATGGGGATTTCTGGACTATGCTAGCAAAGTTAGTCAGGTTTATAACCCGTGCTACTACTACTACTGCTACTATTAGTGATATTACTAACTTGGGACTTGGACTGTGTTGGTTGTTTTTCTGCTTTTGCTCAAAGCCAATTATCCAATAATTCCACCAGTGACAGCAAGCCGCTACAAATCTAGCTCTCTGTTCCCCCGTTGATCGACCCCGTTTCAAGCCTAATGCCGCTGCTTTCACAGCCAGAAGCCCAGGATGATCCCCTTCTTCTCTGGATCCTGCAGCAGCCAAGCTCCCCTCAGACTAAAACAGCCAGCCCTTTTCCACTTTCTTGCAAATAGCCAGTCATAGAAAAGAGATCCCACACTAAGGAAACCCAAGCCCACAACCACCCGCTGCTATGGGTTAAACGGCGACGGTATAGCCGTTGTGGTAATAGTCGAGCGCCCAAGTTAACGAAGGCCCCTCCTTCCCTATCTAAACCCAGCCAGATCTGCGAGCCTTTTCCCACGATAGTCTGTGTTCAGGGTTTTTCTTTTTAGCCTTCGTTTTCCTTTTCTGCCATCGCTGCCTCCGGCTTAGAGCGCAAAAAACTCCAATGGCGCGTTCAATGTATTCATCTTCGCAATCTTCTCTCTTTAGAGCTTCAAAGCCCCAAGAAGGAAATGCTGCTGCCGAGACGGGGAATACCGCCGATATTTGATTGTCTGAGATCGGCGTTGATGGTTGCTGTTTTCGGCTCGTTGTATCACACCCACAAACCTTGAGCAAGAAACATATGATTTCCTTCATGTTAATACTCGAGTCGGCCGTTGGACAGTTCAAGGTCTGCACACGCCAGCTGCCAGTCCTATTGCCACCTCGGGCTATCATGTTTTTGATCGTAGTACTACGCCCATCGCCCTCCTCGACTGCATTTATCTCATGCCTCTACCTCCCTCTTCTCCTCCTCCCCTTGTATCCTTCCTGTTCTCGGGATCTTCTGCACTCGACCCAATAAATATGTTTGCTTGTTTAGTGTTAGTTGTTTGGTGCTTTTTTTCTTCTTCTTCTTCCTTTTTCTCTCTCTCAGCTGCAATATGCAATGCAATGCGACTGGAATCCTTCCCCAGCCGTATCTAGCGCAAATGAGCGTTTTCCAGGTCACATTCGCAAGTATAGTGTGCATACCTAAGCACGTACACTTGGTGCAAAAGATGCAAATGCTCTGCCAGTCGCTTTTCCTGCCTAGGATCGACAACTCATAGTACGTATGCAAGAGCTTGATCGACAATGCAGACATGGCTATCTGTATCTTGATTCAAGACGTCACCTACTAATTGGAGACAGCCCCTCTATCCTGCCCCTCTCCCCCTTGAGCCTGCATCATTTTCGCAGCCAAAACAGGCAGACGGCAGCAAGCTACCGGAGAGCTCAAGCTAGAGAACTGGAAGGAACATCCCCGAAGCGAGAGAAAAAAAACACCGCAAAAGAGACAAGAGGAGAGACGTGCAGTGCAGTGCAGTACAAACGGCCCATTTGCGATAGCTACGTCGGCCGATTTACGAATCAACCTGCCGCGCCTCAACACATTTTGTCTCGCAAGACAGCCCATCAATGCTGTTTCTCAAGTGTTCTTGGCACACTAAGGATTGTTCAATCATTATGCCGACCTTCACGTACACGAGACATCGCTTTGCTGAGGTGACACACTAGGCGGTATTGGCAGCATTCACAGGGTTAAACCCTTGTTTAAAGCAGAGACTTGCCGAGTGGCAGAGTGTTTTTTTCCGGCTTGTTTTGGCCAGGAACTTATCTCACCGGCTTGAATGGGCAAGCACGAATGTGATAACTCGATGGAGATAGGTAGTTGCTTTGCTGGGATAAATGAGCTTTGGCAAGAAGGCGCAAAGAACAACGACTTTCTGCCCATTATTCCATATGTACTGCATTTCTTCTGTTTTCTTTTTCTTCCCAAGTCACGTCTGTCTGGCTTGTTGTTGTCAGTTGGTAAGTACTTTTTGGCGTCCACACCAACGTCGTTGTATGTATTGTGGATGATAAATGCATACCTGCCTTCCTCTTTCACTTTCAATAGCATCGCCGTTCCGCATGTCCATCGTATCACATAGGAAGAGAAAACAGTGTGACTGCGAAGAAACTGCAACCATGGAATCCCAAGCCCAAAAATGCGTAGACATACTCTACATCGGGACAGCCAGGCACACTCTGCTCTGCTGTCCCTTGCTTTTCATTTGCCCTTTTTCTCCTTGCAACTGCCTGATCGGGATGGTTTACGGTCTAACGGACTGCAGGAAGACAATAGCTTTGCAGGAAAAAACGCAAGAAACTTCACGCATAGCCGTGAGAACATGCAGGTTTGGGGGGGGGGGGGCGAAAAGTGCGAGGTTGATTTGAATTGAATGTATTTAACGTCTGCGGGAATCATTGAGATCAACCGACGCAAAGTGCGAGGCGGGTGTGTTTGCAAAACGAGGCCTACAGACTTGCTCCGCTGGCGGCAAGAAAGGCAAACTCAGCCTGGGTAGCTGGTTAGTTTGGTTGCCTTGCACAGAAAAAGAAGAGACAGGCGTTGCAAGGAAAGACGGAATGCCAAGTGCACAAAGGAAAACAAAAAGCATTGTTGCGTGTCACTTTGTGCAGCGGATACAACAAGCAACTGCCTGCCTATATGTCACGGGTATGCGCATGCAATGGATGGCCTGCTTGTGTTTGTGTTTGTGCTTGTGCTTGTGTTTGTTTGTGCTTGTGCTTGTGTTTGCATTCATGTATGTCCATGCTTACGTTTTGAGTGTTTGTGTTTGTGTTTGTTCGCATTGTGGATATTGCAAGTAATTTCCCTTTTGTCTACGTGTAAGCGGCAGGAACATTATGCCGAGTCAGCTTTTGTTCATTGAAGGAAGTCGACGGCAGTTGCCTTTAATCGGGGGGACTTGGAATTGTGCATAATATGCACGGCATTAATTGTCATTTATGTACGAACCGCTCAGCATTGAGTTTTCATTTCAACCGGACATTATGTTATTTCTGCGTGATTAGGGTTCGTAATGCGTGAAGGTCTTGGCTCCATGAATAACTTGAATTTATGTAGCCTGGAAATTGGAGCTCAGCTTAGCACGGGTTCTATTGGCCTCAAAATAACCTGGCCTCATGCCAAGTTTGTCTTTTTTCCGCCTGTATTTCAGCGTGCTATAGTCCTGGGCACTCGTCTTAAGGGCTGCGACTTTTGTACCTGTGCAGCTTTTGGCTTTGAGCCTTCACTGCCATGTGGAAAGATGCTGTCTCTAAGAAGCTGAGGCGATACCATGCATGGTAAGAGAAGGGGGTGCATGGGTAGCTGCACTATACGTGAAATACATCGTATTGCCAGTATGCTATGAGTCCTGTGACCTGTATGTGTACAAATGCTGCCACTTCTGGAGAGAGAGAGAGAGAAAAAAAGAAAAAAAGCTAAGATGCCAATTAAGGGCCTTGGAAGAGCGATAAAAGGAATAGAAAAAATATAGGGAAATTTTTATAATGGGAGAGGGATTGATTGATTGTTTATGTCGTATAATTTGACGTGGGCATAGATAAAAGCATTGGGATTGGGGCGGCGACAACGTCGTTTAGTCGGCCACGGCTGAGCAACCAGACAGGGACGAGGCTGAGCAAAAGAATATATGGAGGGAGAAGACGGCAGGCAGTGGAAGAGGGAAAAAAGACAAAAAGGGCCTAAATTCAAGCAAAAAAAGGAATAAGGGTACAGAGAGGGATGGGAGGATAAGAGAAGAGAGAAGGGGATAGGATAAGAATGGGCAAGGCCAAGAAAACACGGTCTTGGTGCAAAGTTCACTTGGAGCTGCAGTGGGCCGAGGGCTGACCTTGACCTTGACTGTGCTTGACGCGAGGCAGACGTGAAAAAGAAGAAAAAAAACTCCAAAGCAGTAGAAAAAAGGAAGATGGAAATTTGGCGAGGATTGGGGGAGAAAATAGGCAGGGCGACAGAAGCGGAAAAAGCATATGCAGAGAGGAGGATCGTCATGACGTCTAAGGTAAAAGCGAGAGACGGCAAGACAATGACGGCTAATGGCTAGCAGAACAAGAAAGCAAAGGGAGGAGGGGGGAGGGCACGTAAAGGATGGTAGTGGAAGCATCAGCGATAGATGATCTTTCTTACCTGAAGGTTGGGTCATTTGCTCTGATGGCGAGACACCACCGTAACAATTGACAAAAGAGACGATGTCCCGGGGGACAGCCGTCTACCAAGAATCTGAAAATCCACGGTCGATAGCCGGTTGCGGATAGTGGATGACAGGTGATAGGTAGCGCTGTCGGCGTGCCGAAACAAAGCGAGCGAAAAAAAAAGGAAAAGAAACGAGCGTAGTCGGGCAAGACACTAAGAAGTTGTGCGTACTGTATCTTAATGGAGAAGCCCTGCTTAATATCGTGATACGCCGCGTGTGCGATGCGGACAGTATGTGGGTGGGCAGCGGGAAGGAGATTTTCTTCCTGGCACTATAGGAAAAAAGCTTTTAGCTTGAGGTGTTGTTGAGGATAGAAGTCTTGGTCTATATAAAAGCGAGATAATATCGTGGAAAAAGATGGCCGGGAGGGCAAGGTCTGTCGCGGAAAAAACAGTCAATTGGAGAGAAGAGGAGCGAGGGAAAAAATCAAAGCTCGCGACGGACAACGTTGACAACGTTGGGAGGATGAGACAATCCAGAGGAAAAAAAAGAAAAAAAAAAGAAAAAAAAGAAAAAAAAAGATGAAAATTAGAGACGAAATAGTCGTAATAACAGCAAGGTGGTAGGTAGGTAGGGCTAATAAAGGACATGCAATTAATTGGGGCGGCTCCTTTTGTCACGCTGTAAGGCAACAGAAAAGTGAGGGAAAGGAAAACGACGTCGACACCAGAAAAGCATGGATTTATGCTACAACCAGTTTCCTGTTTCTCTGTCGTCTATTTATCTGCATTTGTTTATCTGTTTATTTATTTATTTTTAATCTTTTCCATCAACCTTTCTGCTTCGTCGTCTTTTGGTTGCTCTCGCTTGTTTCCCTGTGCCAGGATATGCGCTGTTCTTCTACACGTTCCTTTTTTCTTTCTCTTTTGTTCTACAGGTAATATACCGGCCGCCTGCTACCTTTGAGCCTGGCAGCCGCCAAATAGGGCAGGTTGAAACGCTGTCAGGCGCCGGCATAGAAAAAAGAGAAAGCAAAGAAGAGAAAAAGAAGAGAAAAAGAAAATAGAAAAATTCAGCAAAATAAAGCGAGCAATTAAAATAGACATGCCGCAAGACGTCAGGTCAACTAGCCAGCACGTTATCGTCGCTTGGATTCGTCTGTTCTGTAGCATACAATAAAATAGGGGTTTCTCGTCACTCACAACGCTATATGCTGCACGCAGCGGCCTACGCAAGAGAAGGGCCCTATACGTTCTCCAAGCCCTCTCGCTCTCGTGCCAGCCACCTACCTGCCCTCTGCCTCGGCTCTCCTATACGTCACGACCGCTAGTCGTCCGTGTATTTATTCTTCAGGCTCACTTCTACCTTTCCAACTTGCTATTCTTGCCCCAGCCGCAGTGTCACCGAATCCCAATTCTCGTTGTTTGCTTGGGCTTGTCAGGTGGCCTTGCCTTACGTCTGGTCCCGTCTCCACAATTAACTGCATTATTCCCTCTCCCCAATCACCACACTGTACTCGCCACGAACCCCTCGCGATATTCGACAGTGCGTATAGTATGCATACACCGTGAGAACTTCCACTTTCATGTTATCGTTATCGGCACAGCCTTGAGCCTCCAAGCTATGCTTTGCAGAGCCATTCCAAAAGGCTGACAACTCTCGCTCTCACACCCCGACCTTTTATTCCACTGTCCATCTTCTTCTACTCTCAGCGCAGCACTGCTTTCTGCGCCATTTCGCTGTTCGCTGCTGCCTTTGCTTGTCTTTTCCTCCTTCATGAGTTGTTTGTGATCCTATACGGTACTGTAAGCTTTTCCCCCAGCTGGGTTTACTCGGTTGTCACGCAATGCCATGTACTCACTCATAGTCCAAGCCCTAGAGCCATTTACGCTCCGGAAACCATTGCTTTGAAGCCCTCTTCACAAGCCTTCTCTTCCCGTCTACTGCCAATCCGTTCTCTTGCTTACAAGCTTTAAAGCGCGCTTCCAGGCCTATCTCTTGTTCTTTGCGACCCCTCCTACTAGACACCGCCGCCGAAGACAAATATCCCGCATTGCCATCTCTGCGAAATACCGCCGGTCAAAATGTCTGTGTACTCTATGCTGTCGCTGCCCATTGGCGCATTCGACTCTTCAGAGTACCAGGACCCTCTAGCTCTGCTACAAAGCCTCCTGGGCGATGCCGGCACTGTGCTACCCTTCCCCATCCCCAGCTTCAAGATCGGAACTCTCGATGCCCTAGTCCAGCAGGCCGACGAGCTTACCAAGCTTGACTCCGCCTGCCAGTCCGTTGCCGCCAAGGTGGCCGACTCGCTAAGGAACATTCTTGATGGCGATGAGGACAAGATTGCCCAGCAGAAAACGGTCAACGATAGTACGATACAATGCACCTACCCACCCACCTTAGCCATCAGCTGGCCTCGGCACTAGCATTGGCTTTGGCGCATACTAACAATCTGCCTTTTTAGAGCCCACCGACCAGTACATTAGCTCTTTCTCATGGAACAAGGCCCGCTACCGGGCTGACAAGCCTATCAGTGAGCTTGTCGACATGCTGCAAAAGGTATGGTCCCAAGCCGCCCCGTCCATGAATGGCGCGATGCACTTGCCAGTACGCAGCTAATGCAAAGCCCCCGACAGGAACTCGCCACAACCGACAACGATATCAAGAGCAAAGTCCAGCAGTACAACTCGGTCAAGACAAATCTCGCAGCCCTGCAAAGACGACAGACGTAAGCAACTGAACCAAGCCCTCTGCCCCTCTGCCCCTCTGCCATCCCAGCCCGACTCTTGCTGATTTCACCCTTCCCATCGGAGCTCTTGCGCTAATATGCTTGCCTGTCACTAGCGGTAATCTGTCCACAAAGTCTCTCACGTCCATTGTTGACCCTTCCCTGCTCATTCACGAGTCCGAATACCTCGAGACGCATCTGGTAGCGGTTCCCACCATTAGTAAGAAGGAATTCCTGACTACATATGAGACTCTCGCTCCTATGGTTGTCCCCCGTTCGTCGACGCAAGTAGCCGAAGACGAAGAATTCACGCTGTATGCCGTGGTTACCTTTAAGAAACACAGCAGCGAGTTTCTTCACAAATGCCGCGAGCAAAAGTGGACCCCTCGCCAGTACAAGTTTACAGAGGGAGGCCGCGAGGGCGAGCAGAAGGAACTAGAGCGCGTCAGCCGCGAGGAGAGAAAGGTCTGGGGTGAAGCGCTTCGTATGGGCCGCTCAGGTTGGAGCGAGAGCGTCATGGTGTGGATGCACGTCATGACACTGCGCGTCTTTGTTGAAGCTGTTCTGCGGTACGGCTTGCCGCTGGACTATGTGTCTGCCATTGTCAAGGTATGTATCAGCCGGGATTCCAGGCAAACATGAACTCAAACTGCACAAGTCCACACACACTCACTGACTCCATCTTCCTCACTTTCTCCTCATAGACCAAAGCTGCCAAAACAACCAAGAAATTGCGCACTGTCCTCGACCAAAAGTACTCGTATCTAGCCGGGAACGCCATGGCTAGAGACAAGAAAGGCAAAGTCACCAAGGACGATGCCCAGCTCACGTCTGACATGGCGGCGGCAGGCTTCGGCTCGGGAGAAGGCAACGAGTACACGGCGTATGTGTACTACGAATTCGATTTCCCTTGAAACGCGCCAGAGGGATAGGATGCCAGCCCTTGTACTGTACTCTGCCCTTGTAGCCAGCCAGCCAGCCAGCCAGCCAGTTTTGCTGTGCACTCAGACCTGACCTGGATCACACACCGGGCATTGTCTTTTTTGTTCTCCTTATTGTCCTTGTCTCTTTCTTGGCTTAGATGCATTTACTTGTCCTGTTATATCACCATCTCTTCACCTATGCGTGTCTCTACACTGAAACAATGTCCCTCCTTGCAGAGAGAAAAGGAAGAAAAAGAAAAGAAAAACAAGAGAAGATTTCACTGTTTGTCTCTCTTTCTTTTTTTTTTCTTTTTTTCTTTTTTTTTCGTATCCCCCGCGTCAGTAGATTGGAACAAGAAAAGAAAGTGGCTGAGTTTGTGGATGTGTCCTAACGTTTTTGCTCGATATGCGGTCCTGTGTACCATTCATGCATGCATGTAATATATATCAGAGTTTCTATTGATCAATGTTCCGCTCTCCGCGCCCTCGCCTCTCACCGGAGCCCGCTGCCTCGTTATTTCGGACTTCCGGATAACCAGCCACCACTTTGGGCTCTGCCTATAGTCGGGCGCCTGCCACAGCAAGTATCCGACATGAGGGGTAGTACAGCAGCCCAAATGACAGTTCACCCAGCGCTGTACCGGCTCTACCAGCCCCGTTTGTATATATGTGTGTGTGTGTGTTTATGTACAGCTTCCCTAGCCCTTTATGTTCAGATCCTCCAAGTCCTTTGTTTTGGTTTTTGTCTTGTCGGTGGGCGTGTACCCTAGTTGATTGGTGGCTTAGGCCTTGGGAATCAGATCGCGCTCGCGCAGGGCAGCAACAATATCCACCACACACTCCTCCACCGACTTGAGGTCGGTGCGGATTGTGATCTCGGCATTCAACGGCTCTTCATAGGGCGCTGAGATGCCGGTGAATTCCTTGATTTCACCGGCGCGGGCCTTCTTGTACAGGCCCTTGGGATCGCGCTGCTCGGCGACCTCCAGCGGGACCTGGACAAAGACCTCGATAAATGGGATTGCCGCATCGCCGCTCTGGGCGGCAGCGTGGAGGGCACGGGCAGAGTCGCGGTCGGCACGGTACGGCGAGATGAACGAGGTGATGGCAATGGTGGCCGAGTCGGCAAACAGCTTGGCCACTTCTCCAATACGGCGAATGTTCTCGTTGCGGTCGGCCTCGCTGAAGCCCAGATCCTTGTTCAGCCCGAAACGGACATTGTCGCCATCGAGGCGGTAGGCTGACAAGCCGAGGTGCAGCAGGTGCTGTTCCAGGGCGGTGGCGACGGTGGACTTGCCGGAGGCAGAGAGGCCGGTAAACCAAAGGGTGAAGCCCTTTTGCTTGCGCAGAGCTTCGCGCTCGTCGCGCTTGAGGGAGGGATGCCACGTGATGTTGCTAAAGAGCGGGAGACGACGTTAGAGGGGTTACGGCAAGATATAGAGCGAGAGAATGTAGGCACAGGGGCTTGACTTACGTAGCCATTGCGAATGTACAGGGCGTGAAAGGCGGGATAGAGCAAAGGGAACGTAGACTGTTGGTAGCGAGGGGGTAAAAGGCAAAGAAAAGAGAAAGGCGATGGGAGCAGGACAGGACGGGCAAAAGAAGCTACAGGTCCCTTTTATACTTGCGAAAAAGACACTCAATTTTTAGTACCTTGGTACAAAGCGCCTTTCGCAGGAGAAACACCATCCACTAAGAGAAATGACGTGCTAAGGGAGTTTTGGCGGGGCCCTCCTACCAGCCTGTCCTACTGGCTCTCGTAAGATGGATTGATTACTGTGATTTGCGAGGAATTCGAATTTATAGTATTTGATAGTCATATTTATTAACTCTTGGCTAGCCGGCTGGTCTGGCTGCTGAACTGCTTGCTACCCACCCCTCCCTCCCTCCCGCTGGCTCCCATCCGTCATCCAAGTTAGGCCCAGATTGAGGCTTTTCTCGTGAAGCAAATCCTTATTCAGTGTCTTCAGCAATGTCTTGATTCGCTCGTTGA
>NETT01000591.1:0-14048 GCA_003449175.1 Ceratocystis smalleyi
GAGGGGGGATGGAGACGGGGAGAGACGGGGAGAGACGGGAGAGAAGGGGAGATAGAGCGAGCGAGAACGCGAGAGCTTGGAAGGAAGAGAAGAGCACAAGCAGGACGAGAGAAGATAGTGCTCCCAAGCTTCGAGCAGAACTGCCGTCCACCACGATGCATGCGTCTCTAATTTAGGGTCTAGACTGGGGAACGGAGACTTCTATTCGGCCTTATTGCCCGCTACTTATGGTGTGCGTGCACGCTGGCGGACGCTAGAGGAAGAAAATATACCAATCACGCCAACTTGGCTCATTGTGTGGGAGAATTGCGGGTATGCATGGTGCGCATGATCCGGGAAGGAACGCGCACCCACACAAAGCAGGTGCGCCGGTCCTGCCCTTTTATTTCTGGGCACTTGCAGAAAACAACGAAGGCCTGGGAGGTACAAAAGGAAGGCGGAGCCCGCCGCGTTCTGTGTTCTTTTAAGGCTTGCTCTACCTTCCCACCCATTGTTTCTTTCTCCCTTTCTCTTTCTCCCCTCCTCTGTGCTCTTCTTTCCCCCCACTAGCTAGGCGGCTAGTTAGACACGGACAAGCCCGGCTCTATTTCTCTCTTTTCTCTTTCGTTCTTGCGATCGCGTGAAAGCTCTTTACTGAGTTTCTGTCCTGACATATCATTACTCCAACTAGCAGAGCCTGACGCTGTTGTCGCTGCATTACTATCTCTATATCAAGCATTCCATTCGTACACATACGCGCCTGCGCTATACGCATGCCAACGCCGCAATGCTCAAAAAAGACATCGCCAAGACGTCAACCGTCGCACACCGTGCCAACTCGGAGGATAGCAAAATCCGAGACCACTCCAATTTCTCAAATCCTGATGTCGAGACTGGTACGAGCTCCCGTCCACCCCGCCTCACGTGATCATGTGTCTAACCCCCTTCTAGAAGGCCAAATCGAAGTCGCCCGCGAGAATAAGCGTCAAATCGGCGTCGTCTCCGCCATTTTCCTCATTGTCAACCGCATCATCGGCACTGGTATTTTCGCCACCCCTGGCACCATTCTTGCGCTTTCGGGCTCTGTAGGCCTTTCCCTTCTGATGTGGGTCTTCGGCTCACTGATTGCCGCCGCTGGAACCGCCGTGTACCTCGAGTTCGGAACCGCCATCCCCAAGAACGGCGGCGAAAAGAACTACCTCGAATTCATCTACCGCAAGCCCAAGTTTCTGGTTACTGCCCTCTACACTGGCTACGTTATGCTCCTAGGCTGGGCCTCGGGCAATTCCGTCGTTTTCGGAGAATACATCCTCCATGCCGCTGGGGTTGAGGTTGGTCGCTGGAACCAACGTGCTGTTGGTCTTGGCTGCATCACTTTCTGCTTCTTGATCCACGGCTGTGCCCTGAAATGGGGCATCCGTCTGCAAAACCTGCTAGGAACGATCAAGATCTTTATCATCCTTCTCATCATCATTGCCGGCTGGATTGCTCTCGCTGGTCACCTCAAGATCGACGAAAAGCCCGACAACTTCCACGACGCTTTCGCCGGCACTAGCGGCAGTGCCTATGGCGTAGTGACAGCTCTATACAACGTCATCTGGAGCTTCATTGGCTACAGCAATGCCAACTACGCGCTGAGCGAGACCAAGAACCCCGTTCGTACCCTTAAGATTGCCGCGCCTCTAGCCATTAGCACCATCTCCGTTCTGTACATGCTTGTCAACGTTGCCTACTTCGCTGCCGTCCCCCGCGAGGAAATCATCTCAGCTCGCCGCCTCGTGGCTGCCTCCCTGTTCCGCAACGTTTTTGGCGAGACTGCCGAACGAGCACTGTCAGTGTTTGTCGCCCTTTCTGCTCTTGGAAATGTCCTCAGTGTCATTTTTTCGCAGGGCCGCCTGGTTCAGGAGATGGGCCGTGAGGGCATGCTCCCTTTCTCCCGCCTCTGGGCTTCGAACCGCCCCTTTAACGCCCCTCTGGCTGGCCTCTTCGAGCACTGGCTGGTCTCGGTCATCATTATGCTGGCTCCTCCTCCTGGCGATGCCTACAACTTCATTCTCAATCTTATCTCTTACCCGCTTGCCGTTGTGAATGCCGCCATCTCTGGCGGGCTGTTGTACCTGTACTACAACCGTGCGGCTTGGCAGTGGGCGCCCCCCATTTCCGCCACCTGGCCTGTTGTGGCCTTCTTTTTCGTCAGCAACATCTACCTGATTATTGCCCCCTTTGTCCCCCCCACGGGCGACCAGAGCGTGTACGATCATCTCCCATACTACATCCACTGCGTTGTTGGCTTTGGAATCATTGCCTCTGGTGGTGTTTATTGGTTGTTTTGGGCTATCATCCTTCCAAAACTCGGCAACTACGAGCTGGTACAGCATACTGTTGTCGATGAAATTGATGGCTGGGAGCAGACTGTGTTTGTACGCAAGCCTATTGCGCAGGCGAGCGGCCGAGTTCTGTCCCAAAGCTCCTCTTAGACAGGGCTGCTTGGTACAGATGAGTGGCTAGAGTCCGCATAGATATGGAGTCTTTTGTTTTTGATGCTGTTTTTCTTTTCGCGACGCTGTTCTTGTGCGCGTTTGCTGTTCCTTTTGATTTCCTATTGCTCTTTTTAAAATTATATATTTCTCGGACGCCGCAATAGGGAGGGGTCTTGTTGTTTTGGCATGGCGTTATTTTTTGATACCAGGAAACTCAACTTCTATGTTCATGGCGCTAAAAGCCGTGATGTATACATATCTATTAATAATTACTTCTGTCGCTGAAACATGGCGAATGCAGTCCCTTTAAACCATGCGCTCGTCCGCCCACTCCACCAGCATCTCTACACCTCACGACCTCCACGTGTTTGCCAGCACGCCAGCACGAGGCAGGATGAGGTCGCGGAAATGGTATCCCAACAAGCCCACCAACAAGGCTGTCTGGAAAAAGCCAAAGACGCGCCAAAATACTCGCTTGCGCATGGCGCGCATCTTGATAACTGCAGCCTTGTTGTAGGAGCTGCTGTCGTTGAGTCTGGGGAACGGCTTCTGCACCTCCTTGCCATCGACCACGTGAGTTGGCACCGGCACCTCAAGATGCTTGCACAGCGGATTCCAGCCATCTTTAACACTGAACTCTAGCACACGACCATTGTCGTTGGGGATCTTGGTGCGGAAGTCCGTATAGTAGCGGTCATAGAAGGCCAAGGCCTTTTCTTTCTCGGGCCATGTGAAGCCTTGGCAAACAGTGTTGACCTTGTTCATAAACATGGCAAAGGTGCGAAGCGTTGGGTCCAACGTGATGATTAGCAGCTTGTCAAGCACCGAGATGCTAGAGAAGGCGCTATGGATGCTGCTCAGGCAACTCTCGTACCATTTATCAGCGTCGCGCGTGAGAATCACTACCTTGGCTTCTGGGTAGGCTTCGGCAAGCTCGACTGCAAAGAAGGACGCAGGAATATCGGTGACAGCCTTGCATGTAGGGTAACCCCGGTGTCGGTTAGCTGTCTAGCACAATGGCCACCTCTTTTTGTGGGGGGGCGGTCCTCTTCATCGACTTGTTTCGAGAAGGACCAACACGCCAACTATGGCAGCTATTCCCAAGGGGGTTCTCAACTCACCTGATGCCCACCCAGAAGCTCGTCCCAGTCTTGGCGTGTAAACTTGCCCTTGCCGTGATACTTGGCTTCGATGGCCCGTGTCCACAGAGGAATGTCCTCTTCGGCACTTCTGCCGAGAGTCTGCATGTGATATACGTCGTGGATTCCCAACTCACGCAGGGCAGCCCGCATGCCTTTGGCTCAAGTTAGTAAATCGAAGAGTGGCAACCCATAGCCATGCACGTGTCAAGAAGGCTTACTAAGTGTGCCTGTGCGCATGAGACTACAAACAATCACTCGCATTGGCACAACGCGCGGATTGGCATTCTTCTCGGCTGCACCGCCGTTGGTGGGCCTGGTAGACATGGTAGCAGTAGATAATGAGGAGGAGGGGTGGGGAGGGGGTCGAAAGGAACAGTAGAAATAGAACAAAGCAAAATTCTTGGCTATCACGCCATCTAGGGTGTGGATGAGGTGCAAGAGAATGCGTGGTGGCCCTTTTATATGTAGGCTGCTGTCCTTGGCTCTTGTACAGTCCTCCTCGCTTGTTTTGCTTCCATTTTTAACCTTGCTGCTGCGCTGCAATGCCACGTTCTTTTTGCTCCTCCGCATGCTGTGAGACATCCGTAAAAGTCTCCAAGCTGAGCATCTTGTCTTGGTGGACAGGTCCCCCTACCCTCTCATTGTCTTGGTGTCCTGGTTGGTATTGGTGCTGGCTGGCCTTGCAGAGCGTCGCATAGCTGGCCAGTTGTCAAGGCCGTCACAAGTGAAAATCTCGGTTAGAAAAGGTGTGGTTTGAATGCCTGCGCCCAGCTTGCTTGTGAATGGCGGGATCGAAAGGTCTTGCTGCACATCGCTAGTGTTACAATAGATTCGCCCCGTCCCAATGTGGCACCGGGTTTTCAGCTTTGTCTTGTAAGCGTGCAGTGCCAGCAGTAGGCGGACTCGGAAATCACGAGTTGTTCAGACCAACGCAGCAGCCCCTCGTTAGTCGCTCCAATACAAGAATACCCAGGAGTTGGAAAAACAAAAAAGCCTGCGTCAGCCTGGAGGAACAGACGATCGGACTTCTCCTTACAAACTCCGAAAGACTTTTAAGGGAGACACGGAGACTACCAAGCATATACGAGTAGGTCGGAAAGGTCACTTGTTTTAGAGCCTTGGTTCAAAAGCGGAAACATGTCCATATATATTCAGGTATATTAGGGGGTGATATACATTGGTAGCTAGAGGTTTCGTACGTGTCGATGTATGTAGGTATATATGTACAGGGAGCTAGCACACCTTCAGTCGTGTTATTAGTACGTGGAAGAGCTAAGGCCGTAAGTAGCCTTGATAATATCAGCAATCTGCATGCAAGCATTAGTCATGGCACGCATATCAACGGGGACTTTTGTGGCAGCCAAACTTACTCTCTCGCCCGATGCATATGTAGTTGCTGTTGGGGCGGCAGCTAGCGTTTGTGGCCAAAACGACACGTCTACGACCCTCAGGCCCGTGACTCCATAGACCCTCATCTTGGGATCTACTACTCCTCCTTTGCTCAGAGGCAGCATCGCTGCTGTGCAGCACTCATGAGCAGCACTGGGGTCAGTCACTTGTGTTAATGCAGCTTTGATAGCGGCGTCATCATCAGTGGCCACAGTCTCGCCGAATGGTACTGCCTCTTGCAATCCAAGAGCCTGCATTCCTGGCTGGGACATGATACGCCGATTAAGCTTGAAACTCTCGGCCGCCAGGGTGGCGTCAATCGGATCATAGAAGGTGTTGAAGTTGATACTGGGCGGTAAGAGTGGGTTAGTTGAGACAATGTTGATCTCGCCGCGGCTCAGGGGCTTGAGGAAGTACATGCGGACCGAGTCGGCTGTGTCCCAATGGATCATACTGACAGCTACATCACTGCCAGCCAACTGCTTAAGGGTTGCCTCGCGCTGGGCCTTGTAACCCTCTAGTACTGTGGGGTGAACGTCAGCAGGGAGGTATTTGCTAGGATCCGCAACGCGAGCCTCGGCAATAATATCGTGGCACTTGGTAGTGACATTGCACAGAGTGGGAAGAAGATAGTTTGTGCTAAGGCCTCGCGTGAGCACATATGGTCCGGTCTTGTTGCGCAGGTATTGCTCGCGCGCGTCCGCGTCAAAGTCCGGGTCGTTGAGGGAAGCTATGCTAGGCCACACATTGTTGCTAGTGTTGTACGGTAGGATGATGCTGGGTTGATCATGGAAGTTCTGCCCAACACCGGGAAGGTCCGAAACGACGCTGATATTAAATTGACTGAGGATTTTAGCAGGGCCGACGCCTGAGAGTTGCAGAATCTGGGGCGTGTGTACGGCGCCAGCGGCCAAAAGAACCTCCTTCTTGGCGAGGGCAGTCTTGGGAGAGCCACCAGCACTTGGCAAGTACTGCACACCAACCGCCTTTTTTGCTCTGTTAAACAAGACTCGCGCAACAGTAGTCTCGGGAAGAATATGGTAGTTGGGCCGTGCAGAAATGACGCGGGTATAGTGGTTCAGTCTTGCGTGAGAGCGTGTACGATTAGTAAAGTCTGAGAGCGTCGTGAACCAGCCAAGGCCTATGGGATGGCCCGCATTCATATCCGCAATAATCGGAAAGCCTAGGTTCTTGACTGAATTCCACCAAATGGCACTGCCAGGGAAATAGTAGTTGGGATACGACACCTGCACTGGGCCGTCGCTGCCATGGACCTCAGGAACGAATGAGATGTTCGCCTCTGCAGCATAATTAGCATCTGGCGCAGTGAAGTTCTCGCTCTATGGATGTCATCAGTATACTAAGTGTCAAGAGAGTAGCGGCAAATGGTCTTACCTTCTTGAAATACGGAAGCAAGTTTTCCCACGTCCAGCCTTCGGCCCCGATCGAGTCCCAGTCGGAATACTCCGAGGCACTTGATCGCATGTACACCATGGCGTTGATCACAGAGCCCCCGCCAACAACCCGGCCGACTGGGGCAGTAAAGGTTTTGTTGTTGAGTCCCACCTGTGGGGTGCTCTCCAGCGGGAGCCATAAATAGGCGGCCGGGTTGAAGCTGCCAGGAATCAAGACACTGTCTTCGTCCTTGTCAAGCGGGCCAGACTCGATTACAAGAACCTTGACTGTGATTGGGCGGTCAGCCAGTCAACTGCCCAAAGGGCTGTATGCTTCGTGCACTTACCGTTCGGGTCTTCTGTAAGGCGGTCTGCTATCGTGAGACCCGATACGCCACCTCCGGCAATGATAAAGTCATACTGCTCCTTAGCCGCACAAGACGAGCTAACAACTGTAGCATGGCGCGGAACACTGCGCGCGGTAGCCACAGAGACACACCATATTGCTAAAAGGCTTATATTCCTCATTGTCTCTTGTGTGATGTATCGAAAATAGCAGGCTTGCTAGGCTAGGGTTGGGAAAACGGAAGACCTGATGGGAGATTGTGGTAATATGAGCATCGGAAACAAGCTGCTATCGTGGCCACAACGGCTTGCCACCGTCTTTTATAATTCGTGTCATCCCAGCTCTTGTCCCAAGGGACGCTACGGGCTCGCTCTGTCCGTTTTAGCCTATCGTGATCCATACTAAGGGAGAGAGTAACAAGGACCACTATCCATTGAGCTGCCCTTTTGGCCAAGGACTCTGCCACCATTGAGTGTTGTGGTCTAGTGCGAGCTCGACATAGCACTGCCTTGCACGAGGAGATAGATGCACCCTGCCAGCTAATCGGGCAAAAAGGGATGGACGACTGTATTTCCTTTAGGTCAAGCACACTGCGGGATAACGTTGTAGGCAGAGCTGGCGTCGATATAGCGTCAAAGTTGCAACTAGGAACGGTTGCTAAGGGAAGAAACATGGCGAGCTTCGCCTTTACGATGCAGGGAGAGCAAGGGACCAAAGGGATGGTGTGATCTCTGAGCCCCAGAGATGTGGATCGCTGGGGGTAGCATACACACAAGGGATGAGTTAGGGTCGAATGTTTTAGGAATCTAAAATAGGAGAGGTTAGGGCTCAACCATGGCGTTGTACAAGTCGTGACATGACGTACATACCTGCATGAGAGACAGTGATACTACGACTCTAAATGTAGCCCCTTTACCACATACAAAGCAAAGGGTTATTCAGACTCTCAAGTGATGGTAAGCACGGAGTTTCACGTGATACTAACAAAATGCATGTGAGTAGCTGTGTCCGCCGCTTCCCAGCGTAGAGCCAAGTAAACGTCAGATATCATAAAGGTATGTATCACACTGCATGTATCAATATACGTGCTCATATAGATCGCCCTGTTCTGTATGTATAGAAGTACTTGGCTATTGCGTACTCCCCACCGTCATTGTGGTCTGCAATGTTTCACGGGAAGTTTTGGCGCAAGTCACATGGGCCCAAAGCCACGATGCGGCGTTGTTATAAGCGCTAGCTCAGTGTAAGTGAGCCATAATACCCAATGCTGCCTTAGACAGCCATCTATACACTCAGCAGGATTCTCGTTGCGAAGGATAAAAAGGAACGCTAGAAAAATGAAGCAAAGCTTATTTTCCTTTGGTCTGCAGGCTGATGGGGTAGCGGGAGCTAGGTTGAAGTGCTCGTGTATGTACGTGTGTATGTATGTAGCTAGCCACGTCATTGCCTTGGGCTAGATATGCTTGGAGAACTGGGAACAAAACAGCACATTGGCGAGCAAGTGGTACTATCATGGGACTTTTCTGCTTCCGAATCATGGATAGGACAGGGCTACAAGCCCCGATGAGCATGACATAGCCAAGGGACTCGTAGCATGAGAAATAGCGGCCTAAGCTACAGGGTTTTGATGCTTTTTTTTAGGCAGGAGACTAAGGCCAGCCACACAATATCAGCCAACTTGGGGGCATGGCATTGCTTTGGTGTGGGCAAGAAAGGGAAAGCATACAGGTACAAAAAAGCCCTAGGCAGTATTCAATTCAGGTGGGAAAGCCGTTGCATTGGGTTTGGATCAGAACAGGGAGGGCTGGGATTTTAGGTCAACGGCTGCGTTCAAAAAGCCTGTCATCCGAGGGCCATACCGAACTGGCCAGGGTAGCGGTGTCTTCACCAAAGCGAGCTATCCAGTTCTGCGCTCTAGGCCGGCCAATAAAGGAGAACAAGGACAAGCAGGCTTCTAGGACTGGGAAGGCGGTCGATCTTTGTCGGTCTAGGAATATGACACACGGGAGAAAAGGAGCAGAAAATTTGATGCTGAGGTGCAAAGGTAGAGAAAGGAGTGCGTTTTGCGGAAGCAAGAGCTGCAGTTCCTGCGGTCCTACAACGACGAGCTAGATTGATTCTTTGCCACGTCGACGTGCAGCAGAGTAAACAGTAGTGCCAGCGATGACGATGGTCATGACCTCTGATTTTGGCTATGGCCAGGAGTGGTGAGGACTGAGACATGGAACATGCAGGGCATTTACCAAGCACTGACGGTTGGGTAGGGTTCAAGTGTCTTTC
Organism: Ceratocystis smalleyi; assembly: GCA_003449175.1. NCBI lineage: Eukaryota > Fungi > Ascomycota > Sordariomycetes > Microascales > Ceratocystidaceae > Ceratocystis > Ceratocystis smalleyi. The sequence goes on from NETT01000591.1 coordinate 9,011, forward strand.
TACATCTCCGTTTTCTTACTTTATACCTGCCTAGTATTTGCCAACCTTTTATCTTCCCGAGGATAGACATATGTACGTACCTACATGGGAGTCATACAGCACGTGAGAATGCATGCAGGCGGCAAAAGAACGGAGAAGAAGGAAAGGGAGATAGAGGGCACCACTAAGACAGCACACACGAGCTCAACCTGGGGTCGTTGGGTCTGCAGGCGGGTAGGCCGGCTTGTCAGGCCTTGACAAAGCTACTCGACCTCACTGGCACAAGAGAAGCGCCAAGCACAAGACGGAAACCCAAGACATAGCCCTGCGTTGTGCTGTGCTGTGCTGTGCTGTGCTGTGCTGTGCTGTGCCGTGCCGTGTTGTGCTATGCTGCGTTGGGTTGGGCTTATGCCAGCTTTCATGGCCAGCGCAGTCAGCCATAGCAGGTGATGTGGTTATACCAAACGATAGGTGTATATGCACTCGTATTGATGTTTATGTTTGCACATGCATACGCAAATACCAGCCCATTAGGTCGTGGTCAAAAGAAGGCGGCTGTTTAAGTGGCCGGGAAGGAATAGGGTGCGAGGAAAAGCAAAGCCAACAATAAGGACGGATAGGGATGGAACAAGCAAGAAACTGCCGCGCTCACGACAGGCTAGTCATCTTGGCTCGGGCGACGGGGGCACAGGCCAGGGCAAAGATACCGCTGGCTGGTGCGAGGTGTTGGATTGAGAGGCCGGGGACGAGGAGAATGAGGAGGAGAAGGAGGAGGAGAAGAAGGGGGAGAAGAAAGAGGAGAAGGAGGAGGAGGAGAGGGAAAAGCAGCAGGAGGGGGAAAAGCAGCAGGAGCAGGAAAAGCAGCAGGAGCAGGAAAAGCAGCAGGAGCAGGAAAAGCAGCAGGAGCAAGAAAAAAATAGCATGCACGCTGTTGGTCCAGAGTCACGCTAAAATGGCAGGTGCCTCTACTGTACGGGCCGGACTCTTTTTGAACCCTGCTTCCAGTGTATATAAGACGACTGCTGCTCAGTTATTGTGCGCCACGGTCGTCCTGGTTTTTCCTCGTTTATATGGCCCTGTCTCGACATTCACGCTTCGTATTGAAGACGGTATTACACTTACACACGCCAGAAAGAAGTCGTAAGCGGGAAAGAACGCTCTGTCAATAAGGCAGCTTCCTAACCGTGCCTTCTTCTTATTCTTTGCTCTTTCCATGTCTGTTGCTTTGGGTTCACACCGCCCAAAGACCTACCTACCTGCCTGCCTGCCTACCTTCCTTCCTTGCTCGTTCTTGCCTTGCTGCCCTGCCGCCTGGACCTGGACAGCGATTCTCTCTGGTTTCTCGATTATATCAATATAATTGTTGTCTTATTTTATCGTCCTCTCCTTTTTCCTTTCAACGATAAATATTCTGCTGGAAGCTTCCTCTACCATCCCAAGGATTTCCTCCTTTCCTACCTCTTTCTTCTTTCCATCTTCATTCCTCTCCCGGCTGCATCGAGTTATGTCGGGCCCTGAAAACGCCCCTATATCGCCTGCGTCTGCACCTATAACTGCAAAAGCGCTGCCCCCTATCGTGACACGCCCGCTGCAGACACAGGCCCAAAGGAAATCAGGCTCTATGTCTTCCGCTTCGCAAAGTAGACCGACTTCATCGTCGTCGGCTGTGTCCGCGCACTCTCCCTTGATTCGGCCAATTTCCCGAACTTCTACCGCCCCCAGCACGTCCAGGCCATTTTCTACAACTGCCACTTCTACGATGGGCCCATCTCCACCCAGCTCAATTTCCTTTAGCCCCACTTCAGCCACCCATGAGACGTCCAATGCGCCTCGCGCCCCGTCATCTGTCACTCCATCCATCTCCGTAACTGATTTAGCTGCGGCAACTGGCACACCTTCTGCGCCCATTTCGCGCACTACAACCCCGCCCATGGGCTCCATTGTCGCCATTCCACCACCGCCATCGGCGGCCGTTGCTTTCCCCGGGACCGATGTCGCGTCAGCAGCGGCCAGCCAGAATGCGCCAAAACCTCGCCCGCTCAAGGATATCTTGCAGTCAATTATCGCCACGGTCGACGAGGTGCGCGGTAGACAAAACGAGCTGGACGAGGTGGACGAAATGTTGCTTGAGATTTCTGAGCTCAAAGGCCATCTAGAAGCCTCCAGTGCGGAATTCACCGCGCTTCGCGAACACATGACGCGTGAAGTCGCAAAATACAAGGAAAAGAAGGACAAGGAGCTCAAAGCCTTCAAAGAGACAAAAGAGAAGGAGCTGCAGAATTTCAAAACCAGCAAAACCAACGAAATCGACACGTACAAAGCACGAAAGGACCTCGAGGTCAGGACGTTCAGAACAACCAAAGAACAGGAACTAGAGTCCTACAAGACTACGCGCACGAAAGAACTCGAGGAGATCCGCGCTTCCAAGACTAAGGAAATTGAGGAGCTCAACCAGGCCAGATTAAAGGACCGGGAGGAGTTTGCAGCTAGTCGCGCCCAAGAAATCGAAGATGCCGTTGCTGCTGCGCGTCGCGAATTTACCGAGTCGTATCAAAATATTGAGGAAAAAATGGAAAAGCTACGCACCGAGAGAGATACGGCTATCTTCACAAAAGAATCGCTCATGGCCGCATTTGAGAGTCGCTACGCTCAGTGGGATATCGACAGCCGTAATCATGCTAGAGAACAGGCCCGCGTCAAGCAGCTGGAAGAAGAGCTTAAAAACGCCCATGACACCATGTCCAGGCTGTCGTCCAGCTTAACCCAGCTCACAACGGAACACGACAAGTGTGCCTCCAAAGACAGAGAATTCGCCAATAACGTCAAAAGCCTGAGCTCCGAAGTTGCGGGACTGATGGTCAAATTAAATGAAAAGGCTAAAGATGCCAGCGAGTACAGGAAGCAGGCAACCGAGTACAAGAAACGCTATGAAAAGAGCCATTCCCGTCTCGGCATGCTCACTCTTGACACCAAAGATATGCAAGTCTAGCCTTTTCTCCCTCCCTCCCCCTCCCTCCCCTCGCGTCTCTCTCCCTGGCATGACCATCCTTTTCTTCTTCTTTTATACTAACCTCCTCTTTGTAGTGCCGATAAATTCCGCGATTTGGATAACAGCTTCCATGACCTGGCTTGGAACTTCTTCAGCCGCGAACTCCCTAATCCTACTGTGAGTCCCTCTTTCTCTCTGCCCTAAAACCGTGCTTCTTTTTGGCCACTAACACAACTCCCTGTCTCCCTTTAGATTAAACTCACTGATCTCCCTGGCCCCCTGTGGAGCTTCCCACAGGTTCAGTCAAACAGCAAGGCCGCGCAATACCTTCGGTCTGCCCTAGTCGAGGCTCTTATCTCGTACAAACTGTCTACATGCATCTTCCGGCAATTCTACGTCCCTGAAGCCTCCCATGTTGGATTTGAATCTATGCGCAAGATCTTGGAGTGGATGGGCCAGGAGCATGCTGATCAAGCACAAGCCATACGCTGCCAATTAGCTATAGTTTCCGATAAGCTTCCAGACGTTGCTCACTTGCCGACTGCTACCGCCACCGAGTTGTGCAACCTGCTCCAGCCCTGGCTTAACCCTGACTCGGATGCTGGTAAGAGCTTCAAGGAGGGACTCACCTTGCTTATGCAGCGGGCAATGGCTATCTGGCAACAGATGCAGCGCGGGTCGCAACTCGCTCGTGCCATGGTTGACTCGCCCGAACAGCGCTGGCTCGCTTCCGAGGATGCTCGTGAGAGGTACTCTTCGTTGACTCTAGATGAGAATCTGCAAAAGCAGCAATCGGCAGCCATGGCCCTGGCCGGGCCCGAATTCGACCGTCCTATAGCTGTGCTATTCCCGCAAATCCATTTCGGCAACGAGATCTGCTTCAGTGGCCACGCCCTCTTTCAGTCTCAGGCGTGTGTAGTCGCTGCACGTGCAGAGCGAAACGCCATTTCCACTGCCGCTAGTGGTTTCATGCCACGGCGCCGAACCATCGATGCCTCCTCTGGCCAACGCCGCCCGCTTACCTCTTCGTCCAACCCAGTATCTAGCACCAACGGTGGCATCCTACCTGGTGCGCAACTAGAGCCTACTGGCTCAGCAGCTTCGGGCGTGCGGCCCGCACGCCCGTCTTCTCGCCAGGCTGTACAGAGTCGAATAAGCGGATTCTCCCATGATGGTATGTGCTCTTCCACATCGGCCCGCGGCCCAGGTCCAGCTTTTCCAGGACACCCGGACCCGAACTTTGCCACAACTACCACCACAGCTGCCGCCGCCATGTCTTCTGCCATGCCTGCAACGCCAGCCACCAACTCTGCTATCAACCACGCCCTGCCTCCCAACACGCAATATATTCCCGTCATGGTTCGCCCATTGCCTCAAGCCACGGGTCCACTCCCAGTCTCTCAACAGGACCCGGAAAGTTCGTTCATTGGCCGCCTGAACCGATCGCCTAGCACGCTGCGGAGAAGCTCGGTCATAATTCGGCGGCAGTCCATGGCTCCGTCAATTGCGCCCTCCGTAGCGAGTACTGAGGGCACTGTTATCGGAAGGGTCTCTCCCAATATGCCCATGTATTCGCCAGACTTTCCTTTGCCCTCTGGATCTGCACCAATGTCAACCTCGTACCCGCACCCAAACTAGTAGACGCCGAGGCTGTGTTTTCAACGCCATGACGGGCATATTTACGCGTGTGCTTTTTTTGTCTTGTTTTGTTGAAGAGCCATCCTTAGCTGACCTATGCCCCTTTTGTTCCCTTGTACACAGTCATGAAGAAGCTTTCCGGTTTCTGCCAGAAGAAGAGCATTAGAAGCTCCCGTTCTCACAGCATTGCCAACGACTCTGGAATCGGCACACCGGTTCAGGATTCCACTACTGACGACGGCTCTCTGATACAAAACAGCCGTCTAGGGAGGCTGCAGACTCGCTCCATGACGCTGCCCATCATCACTTCTACTGTTGCTTAGTTTTGCGGCAGTGCTTCTCCTGCTTCTCCCCGCTCCTCTCTTCCATTTCTTTTGTGCTTTTTTTATACCTCTCTTAAACTTTATATCCCCCCCCCCCGCCTTCCCCCCC
>NETT01000593.1:1911-13888 GCA_003449175.1 Ceratocystis smalleyi
CTCCAATTTGGAGTCTGTACGTCCATCACTATGTTGCATGACTACAGTACCCGAAGATGTCCTTCTGTATTATTACACAACTGCTCATCGAATGTCTCAGTACATCATAACACTTGAGTGTCTGATTCTCGATTTGACCTATTGTTGTGAGCTTGATGACGTATATCCGCCTGTTTTCTAAGCAACAAGTGCGTGAACCGTCGGGGAAAAAAAGGTCTTTGACCTTGTCACTGGCTAACTTAACTGTACCGCTCTAGATACTCACTTGGCTACATCTGTGAGAATGATTTGACGACTCATATACCTTCATTATTCTCCTATACGCTGCTCTTTCCTCGCTTTCATCCTTTATGCCTCAATCTTTTTCTCCTTTACTTTGTCTTTAGCCTCCTTCTCCACTCCATTGCACACACACATAACCCCCCTTCTTCTTTCATACTTGGTTATCCTTCCTCAAAACATGACACAGTCTGCCTCCCGAAACTTGTCTCAAGTCCAACAATGTGACGAAGCCGTATTTCCAGTGGACTCTTCTATACAAAACGACAGCCGCGAAATCCCGGCACCGAAACGACGGAAACCTTCAACAGCCTCAACATCAGGTGTCATCCCGTTACGGCGGCGCAGCAGCACACAATCCGGAGCATCGATTAGAGATACGTCAGCTAGCTCCGTACCGGTGCCCCCTCTGGATAAAGAAGGCTCTACGGGCCCAGAGACAACACTCCCTGTCAAATCAAAGCGAGTTCGAACAGGATGCCTAACGTGTAGAGAACGACATTTAAAATGCGATGAAGCCACACCAGATTGCATGAACTGTCGGAAAAGTAACCGAGAATGCAAGAGGGGCGTTCGGTTGAACTTTATTGACGTGCAAGTTCGCGATCATCCAATGCTGCCTCCAACTGCTGATTGGGCTGGTAAGAATTCAACTTTATGACTCCCATGTCGCTTCTACATCACTCTAGTCTTGTGCTAACCGTAATATTAGTTCAGTTCCAAGACGAATCTCGATTAATCGCCGGCGAGTATCAAGGAGGCCTTAGCCGGTATCCTAGCGAACCCAAACCAAGCTCTGATAATGACTCTCGTACCATCACCACCATAAGCTCTTCTATAGCATCCTGTAAGATCGAAGGAAGCTATTCGGGAAGTCTCCAGGGATCACCGAGTCAACATGATCCCTCGGTAATATCGCCATTAAGCCTTGCGACACGATGGCTCAGCACTGACGACAGTACGCCATATCATGCTCGCAAAAGCAGTGACAGCTCAACGGTTGTGTCTGAAATTGTCCACCCACGCCACACGAGCTACAGTATTCCGCTCAAAAAGTTTGCATCTTCCGCAGATTCGGTCTATAGAGCTAGTGATGCCTCCAGCGTTTCTTCCTTACATCTCCACAATACTGTAGCCCCTAGCATTGTCGTCGCAAGCGGCGGCACTCTATCTCCTGAGGGAGCTCCATCGCCACCCATTGTCACAGAAAATGCCATCACGGGAGAAAGAGAGTACCTGAACTCCCCCGAAGACTTACTCTTCATGCAGGTCTTTGTGCATGAGGTGGCCGTCTGGATGGACTCACTTGACGAGAACAGGCATTTTAGCCATATCATACCGTACTTGGCGCTTAAATGGCCTATGCTTTTGAATGCATGCCTGGCATGTGGTGCCATGCATCTCACTCTTGTGAACCCCTCCTACAGTCAAACCAAAGCGTTGTCCTACTACAACACGGCAACTACGCAACTGCTCCGAAGCCTGCAAAATCCCGAACGTGACCCTGCCGAATCCGCCACCACCGCTGTTGTCCTAAATGTGTACGAAATCATGTTTGGAGAGCCAACTCAGACTACCACTCATGTGGTTGGCGCACGGGCGCTTATCAGAGAGTGTAAATGGAACGCTCAGTCAACGGGTGTCGGTTCGGCATGCTTTTGGCTCAACGTGAAAATGGAAGTCTTGGACTCCCTTTTATCCAACTACAAGTTGTCTTGGGACCCAGATCAATGGGGTGTGGATATGGGGTTCACTGTTCCCAAGGCTTCGTCGTTACAGCCAACGGCTGCTACATCAATGGGCGGACCCAAGTCTGAAGAAGAAAAGAGTGCAGCCCGTCAACATGTCAAGGATCTTGTGAACATTGGTAACGAGGAGATCTGGGTTCACCGCATTCTCTATATCGTTGCCAAGATCGCGAACTTTCGAGTGGGACTGATTAATCAAGAAGACAGTCTGCAAAACGAACAGCTTCATATTGGAACCAACTTGAAAAAGTGGCACGAACTCAAGAAGATGTGCGACGATTGGAATCTTGCCAGTCCACAGACCTTCCGACCATTGGGTTATCTTTATACCTCCCAAACAAGCACACTATCGGCGTTCCCCGAAGTATGGTGAGTGATGACTTGATCATGGCGTATTTTTGTAGCATTAACAATTGACAAAATATTTTGATTATGAATAGGCTAGTTAAACGGGCAGCTGTTGTAGGCCGCCTTCTATACCATCTTGCCCAGTGCCTCTTGGCTCAAACCCATCCGCTCGAGTCCTCTTCACACAGCAAGGATATGCGTGAGGTCCAGCTTCATCACGCACATCAACTATGTGGCATAATAGCTCATAGTAGTGACCGCGGTATCACCAAGGTCGCCATTCAGAGCTTGGCTATTATGGCACCTATATTCTCGGAACGGCAGGAGCAGGAAGAAATTCTCAAAATCCTAAACAAGATCGGAACCCAAAGCGGCTGGAAGCTTGAAAATGTCCACAACCAACTCAAGATAGCGTGGGGCTGGCTGCGAGCTCCGATGGAGAACCCCACTATCAAGAAAGATGACGGTGTTCCATCCCGACCACCCGTCCAACGCTCACAAAGCGCCGGTCATCTCTTTGTACAGCCACCAGGGTCAGGCCACGTGGTCACCTTACCCACAAGACAGCATCACTCCAATACACATCTACAGAAGCAACAAGAGCAACAGCAGAAGCAAATACAAGCAGCTCAAGCCCAGATGAAGGCTCAGGCTCATGCTCATGCCCAGGCACAGGCTCAGGCTCAAGCCCAGGCACAGGCACAGGCACAGGCTCAAGCCCAGGCTCAGGCTCAAGCCCAGGCACAGGCTCAGGCTCAAGCTCAAGCTCAGGCTGAGGTACAAGCAGAAGTAGAAGCTGCTCATGCCCAAGCCCAGGCTCATGCTCAAGCTCAAGCTGAAGCTGAAGCACATGTGCAGATGGTTGCTCTTGGAATCATTCCAGAAGACCCCAATATGATCAACCAGGCGGGAAGTTCTGTTAACCCTCTTTTGACAGCCGACTTCAACTCGCCGGACCATCCGTATCGGAACTTCTATCAACCACCGTGGCACACATACGACGGGAACCAGTACTTCTGAAAGCCGTACGTGCCCATGTTCATTTGCTTCTTGTGCTACATCAGCTTGTTTCACCCTTTGAGGATCCCCCACATCCTACCCTATCCCTCCCACCATGGCGGGGAATATTTGCTTTCTTCTTTGTCATTTCAGCGCATTCTTGTTAGCCTTTTAATTCCTCTGGCATTATGACGCATCTAGAACATAGCCTATCTCATATACGGGTCTTCATTTTTCCTCATCTTTTGTTTATTTACAAGGCGGCGGAATTCTTCTTGCTTGTGTCATTCGGTTCGTTTGCTTTGGTGATATTAGAGTATTATTTATGTATTGATGTTGGTTGCCAAGACGCAAGCCTCTTCTCTTTTTCCCGTTTCCGGCATTCTTCGCGTGATTCAAGATTATGGGGATGTTGTGTGGATGTTATGTTGTGTTGGCTTTATTATTTCGTCTTTTCTCTATGTTACACCAAAGAAAGAAAGCATCCGTTCCATTGGAATTACCACCCCGCACCAGCCAGAAGAAATTAGAAAACTTTAAGATGCAAAGCATGCGAACAAAAAAACAAAAAAAAGAAAACAAAAAACAAAAAGACACCGACCAACAAACACCCCAGGATGGTCCGTATCTCGTTTTACCCTTCCAGCTGGCTCAGCGAGGCTACTGGAGTGGTATGGGGTTGCCCCCCTTCTCTATATCAACGAAGGAGGAAAGGGATGGAGCGACGAGGAATGCTCAAAGACTGAAGGGGAAACGAAATGTCCACCCGCTCGTGTCGACTTAGATCGAAGTAGAGGCAGCCAGGACATCGCCGTTGATGCGATCACGCATTCCGGCAAGTTGTTCAACCTCCAGGGGCGGAATGGAGATTTTATATTTGGCATACGGAAAGTTCTCTAGAGTTTCATAGTACTCTGCCCAGCCATCGTTCAACTCTCCAACCTGATGCATGTCGATGTCTCCAGCCTCGCCTGTGCGCCCAGCCATGACCTCGGCCTCGCGGCCTGTGTACTCTTTCTTGAGCATAGGGTGGGGACACCAGATTACGCGCATGCCAGCACGCCGACCAGCCTCGACACCGGGAACACTATCCTCGAAGACGAGGCACTCTTCAGGGCGAATGGGCGTCTCGCCAGGTGCCAGAGAGTCGTTGATCGTCTTAAGTGCGATCTGGTAAATGTCGGGCAGAGGCTTACCACGCCCTGCAGGAATGCGTGGGTCGTCACCCAGCACACGGCGGTGTGTCTCAAAAACACTAAACAGCTCTTCCAAGTGAGACGTCTTCAACTTGAAGTTCGATTCGTGTGCACTGGTTGCCAGCGCAATGTGAACACGCGACGGCCGGCCGGATGCCGAGGTGATGGCGGTGGAAGAGGCGGCTGCATCGGGCAAATCGTAGTACCGCGTCCTACCAAGGTCGCCGAGCAGCTTCTGGATTCCAGGCAGGGGCTTCGTGCCGGGAAAGTACTGGCGCTGGAGAGCCAAGTACTCCTCCATGTACTGCTCGTTTGAGATGGGGAGCTTGGCCCATTGGTGGAAGACTTCGGTCGCTGCGGGGCCCGGGCGACCCTGCAAGCGTGCCTTGATCGACCATGGCAAGCTGGGCTTGTTGTACTTCTCCAGTACAAGGTTGACACAAATGGTATAGATGTCCTCGGTGTCAAGAAGGAGCCCGTCCATATCGAACAGGCATGCGCGGACGGGCGGGAAGCTATGTGGAGAGAAGAAAAGGATTAGCAACAATGCTAAGTCGAGCGAATAACAGAAGAAGAAAAGATGTAGTGGTCTGTGATGCCAGTACAGGCAGAGAAGAAGGGGGGGGGGGGGGGGGCGGCATCTTACTCGGTGCGAGCAACCATTTTACTGTGTAGCTGACCGCCAAAGGTATGGCCAAGATTGGATAACTAAAGGTGAAAGAGGGGTACCCGAAGGACGGGAAGACGGGGAGAAAATGGCTAAGAAAGGCCGCGCGGGGAAAGCCTTTTTTATGTGTGGGCGGGTGAGGGCACAAAAGGCAATAGCTAAATGTTGGATAGCGGTGCAAATAACATTAGCAAAGTTGCACGATAACCAGATAGGTGTAAGTTGGTATCTGATATGTGCTGGGCGGTGAGCAGCGGCAAAATTATAGGTGACGATATGCGGCCAAGATAGCAGCAAGCGAGAAGGAGAGGAAGGAAAGAAGGGGGAGAGAGGAGGAGTGGGACGCTAAGAAGAAGCGATGAAATAGAGCCAAGCCAGACGTGAATGTCCAAGCAAAGTTTGGGCAGAGCAAATGATAAGACGCGAGGGATTGAAAGACCAAGAAAGGAGGGGTGAGACAAGGCAGGAAGAAAAAAAGAAGCAAAGGGGAAAAGGAAGAAGAGGATGAGAACACAAAGAGGGCTATCAATATAAGGGCAGGCAGCAGAGAGATGCAAGATGGAGGCTCTGCTTGTTTTGCTGGCGGGGGTCGGATAGCAACAGAAGGGCGGCACACTGTGAAGCGATTCTGGGGGGGGGGGGAGAGGGAAGGGGAGGCCAAGGCTCACGCTAAATACATGGGATCAAGAAGAAAGATACACAGAAAAAAAAGGAGCATAGGAAATGATACAGGCCGAGCCGAACGAACTCAGTTGATCTCGGTGAAATTCCTACGGAGCGAAGAGGAAGAGAAGGAGGAGGAAGATATAGCCCAACGAACGTAAATACGGCACATAACACATAATACATAACACATTACCAAAAGATACACATACACAAAGCATACAGTCCGACGCCGAGCCCGGCCTAGCCTAGCCCAGGACACGAAAAAAGCAGGGCCCTATATTTTCTTTATCTTGAGGTCACGGACTAAATCCACTTAATATCGTTATCGGGTGAGTACCGTCCGCCCTTTGTTTCGTGGCTCTTTTTGGGCTGCTTGCTTGGGGCCCTGTCCGGCACATGTCCTGTAAGTCTTCCTACACTGCAACGCTTGTTCAACAAACTATGTTGCAAACCTGTGCTTGTCTCTTTGTTTTTTTTGTGCCTCTTCTTTTGTGACCTCTGGGCGCTCCTATGCTGGGTCTAGCAAGTTGGGCGAAGCGCAGAGACGCTAGTAGATAGCGCCCATTCTTTGCCCATGGGCCTACTGGCCTACAGCTTGTGCTGACAATGCTGCCTGAGACGCATGCAAATTGACAACTGCGGTTGCAACTACGGATTGTAACTGTAACTGTAACCATAATTGCAACTCTGTGGCTGCAACTCTAACACCCATCCATCTACCCACACGTACAGCGCAGCAAGCTCCGACTTGCCTAACGGTTACTTGACTGCATTGGCAAGATAAGCAGGCTAGGATAACAGCAAACACATCTTTCCTGCACGCCCCTTCCCCAAGCTCTTCGTCGGGAAGGGGATAGGAGAGAGGGGTGGAGGGCCGAGTCAAGCAGGGTGCGACCAGAAGGAATCATATGTGAATAGACCAAACTTATGTTAAGATGCAAATATATGTGTGTGTGTGTGTATATATATATATCTTTTTCTTTTTCTTTTTCCCGCCGTTGCTACGTACATTGGGCCAATACATGTGTTGCAAGCGGGAAGCGTGCAGTCGGAAGAGGAAGTTGTATCCACTGCCGTAGATCCCGTGTGTGTACATAATATAGATGTGTACATAGATAGCAGCGGGTCATGTAAGCAGCCAGGGGGCTTATACTGTGATGGTAAGCGGCCGGGACGTTCCCGATGGACAGCCTCTGCGAAGGCCCTTCCCGCTAGGCGGCTGCTGGGGTTATGGGGTTATAGTTATAGCCAGTACTCGAGAACCTGCGTATACAAAGGACCCGTCTCACCAAGCTGGGCGCCAGTTTCGGTTGGCTGGTTGCATCGGAGAAACACGCCCTGTCGACGTGTATCGCGTACTTGCCGGGCGGGATTCTGCGGGTAGTTTGTTGTCCCTGGTTCTTTCCGTCGTTCGTTCTTTCCCTGCCTCCATTGATCCTCCGTTCGTTCGTTCCCTGTTTCCCTCTTTCCCTCTTTCCCTGTTTCCTCCTTTCCCCCTTTCCACTTCCTTCTTCACCGTCTCTTTCCATCTACAGCAAATTGCGACCGCTACATCTCGAGTTGTTCTTCCCAAAATAAAATTAAAAAAAGAAAGGCATTGACCACGCCTGTTCCTTGCCTTCTCATCCACTCTTGTTTCACTATCTGGGCAACATCTGGCCCTGCTCCGGCCCTTCGCATCGCCCAAGTGCGTGATCAATATCACGCTCATAACTCCAGGCCTAGCAACAGCAAGCTAGCACTCCGTTCCTTACGTACATGTAGACACATACATATATTACCATGGAAAAGAAACACAATACCTATATCATCAAGCCGGCAAGAGCTGGGCATCAAACCCAGTGTTGGTTTTACCGCTGCTCTGGCCCAGATGAGCTGTTTAATGGACAGAAAGAATATGCAATATCGGCAACCCACATAGCACATGTACAAGCCAGGCCATCACGGCCAAAAGACGTAAATATAAGGCAAGGTAGGACTGGACCAGACTTCAAACACATGAAAAAGCGCGTGCAAAAGCAAACAAGCGACAAACGTAGTGCCGCGTTCCGAGTCTTTCTCACAGGTTGGCTTGCCACCCTTTCATTAGCGTCTCCCTACAAAGCACATGAGGAGAGGGTTGTGGCAGGCTCATGCACAGTTTTATTAGCATAGAAATTGACGCATTTGCGGTTTTATAGGAGGGACAAAAACGCAATATAAGAATACATAGCAATAAATAATAAACAAAACTATAGAGCCGTGGTCAGATAAGGAGAATCAAGACAAGCCATGCACCACAATTCACATCACATCAAGAGGAAGATGCTCTTTCCTAGCACCAGGAAGAAGAAAAAATATCCAGTCAGCTAGCCATCCCTTGGTTTGGCATGGACGGGTTGTATCTAGCTTTGGGTGTGGTGCTATCTGGGCGAGGTTTTCCATGAATCTGATATGGTAAAATAACGTGTTTCATTAGTCCATGCAAAAAATTCGTGCTGAGTAGAGATGAGGCAGAGAGAAATCGGTGGTTTAATTGTTCCTCTATAATAGCAAGCCTGAGTTGAGTTTGGATTTCCATCGGTCTAGAATGTTATCGTATCTGAGAGTTTTCACCGGCTTGTGCTAGCCACGGACACCTTGGGTAATCGAAGCCGACATATGCATGAGAATGATACTCGCTTCGTTGTCGGTAGCCAAGCCAAGGCTAGAGGCCATGATAAGTCGCAGTAGTAGTAGCCCCGGCGGATAAAATACAGATAAAGCCTCCTGAAAAAAAAAGGAGAAAGAAATCCCGATGGGAGGAAGCATCATGTCAACTCAGGCCTACACGCCTACAGCCTGCAGCTTTATCGGGCCTTCGACAAAGCGCACGTGGGCGCGCGGGGAGCCGCTTCCGTTACTTGACGAGTGCGAGCGGAGCGGCGGGCTCTGTCGGAGAATAGTCTTAGTCGGAGACTTAGCGGACGAGCGAGGTGATTTAATAGCTATCGGGGCTGCAGACACAGGGACCGTATGTTTCTCTTTGGTCCGAGGCTGCGCCACAGTCCCGGCGGATTGTCAATCGATACCATGCTGCTGCTTGAGCTGAGCTAAAGACTCCTTGCGGACCTCGAGATCCTCTCTTGAGCGAATCATCTTCTCTGGCTGGTGGTATAGAACTAGTACGTGGGGAGAGCAAAGTTAGCATGAAGGGAGGCGATGGTTGTCTAAACGAAAGAGACACAAGTCATGACTTACCAACTAGGTAACGGTTCTGAAAGTTGAAACCGTTGAGCTTGTCGCAGGCTTGCTTGGCATCCATTACGTCCTCATAGACGACGAAGGCAGTGCCCTTGGTATTGTTGGCGATGCCCTGGCGGACTTGTCTGTAGGGAAGGTCAAGGGTGTTAGTTGAGTGGTATTGGCCATGAAAAAAAAGGCGAGTACAAAGAAGGCCATACCGGATAGGTCCGAACTTGCCGAAGAGATCGAAGAGATCCTCGGGAGTAACGTTATAGCTAAAGGAGAGGAAATAATTTGGTCAGCGTTAACGTTGGAATGGGCCGGAGACACCCGGTGCTGTTGCTGTTGCTGTTGTCGAGGCGCAGACTGGAGGCAGATGGTCACATGGGCAACAACAGTTCGTAGCGTCCGGTCAGACAGCAAAGACATACCTCAGGTTCTTGACGAACAGAGCTCTAGGGGGACACAAGAAGGGTTAGCATTGGGACGATTCTGGCGCGATAGTTACATGTGTTGGAGGGACGGGCGAGGTGTGGATGCGAGTGCATGACATAAAGCATTAGCGAATAGTATGACATGACAAGGCTGAAGATGGATGTCTTGGTGCTTGGCGGTGCATTGCCATGCGCCGACAATGGATGACAGGCAGACGGGTAGACGACAGACATCCACGCTTGATGCGCAGCATTGTTACAAGCAATGTATCAGAGCCAGACCAGTCAAAGCCAGGCCAGAGCAGCTTTGATGCTCCAGGACAACAATCAATGAGGGCACAACGCCAGCCATGGACAATATCAGGCTTTATACATCGCACACAGAAGCAAATGCACCCCTCCCCCTCCTTCCCAAAGCCAAGGCAGCAAATACAAAGAACAGAGAGTCGTACCGATTGACATCTGGGGCTGATTTTCCACCGCGATTATTCATTTCTCGATGGCAGAAGATGCAGAGAAGAAGAGCACAAATAACTTTGCTAGTGAGTGTGAGACGGGCCTTGTTTTGCTGCGTTTGTGATATTTTTGCTACCGAAGAAAAAAAAAGAAAAAAGTACACGACAAAGAAAAGAAAATAAGGAAGACAGGCGACTAAACAGAAGTAAGGTGAGTTGGGAAACGAGGAAATGGAAGACGAAACGCGAGAAGCGAAGCAAGATATCGAGAGAGAAAAATCAAGATGAAAATCAAAGGAAGAAAATGAAGGCTAAAAAAAAAGGAAATCTGTTCAGCAGCCCAGCTTGGGCAACAAAGGCCCGGGAGTCGTGTCATCATACTTTTGGTCCCCCCTCGTCTGCCTAATACCTGCAAACTCGCCTCATCCCAGCCAATCACCACATCGTTTCTGCTTCCGGCAGATTGGTTTTGCGGGGCACACGTGATGCATTCCCGTGTTTCTGCTGCTGGAGAAAGGACAGTGTTTGGCCCGCTCTTTCACACAGTATTTTGACCGCAGGGCACAGGGCTTGAGCTGGGCTGTGATACCCATGGCCAGCAGGCACGCAACATACGCAATGGTCTCTAACGCATCAGGGTGTCCTGGAGACACAGTCCCTGGGCAGGAGCACACACTGTCCACACGAGAAACTAATAAGCCCCCAAAGTCATCTGAAGTCTCTCTGCACAGTTATCATTGAGCTGGGCTTCTCCTTTTTCTCTCAGTCTGATCTGCCCACTAACATGTCATGAGCAGCTGCTTTATGGCCCAACCAGAGCAAGACTCTTTGGCCTGAGCTCGGAAGCTTCGCGGTACAAGGCGCGCTCTTTTGTCTGCGCTCCTGCTTTTATTCGCCTAACAACATCATGCTGCATGATCCATCTGCCTTTTTGTCTAGTCTTCTTCTCCAAATTGCGCAACCATGGATTCGCTAGCCTCCAGAAAGCGAGAAGGGAGGAGCCATGATGGTGGCCAGGTATTTTGGAGTAGAGTCGTGGAGGTGCCAACCCTTATCACGCAACCCTAGTTATCGGCGTGAGTCGCCTGACCAAAGGAGTGGCGCCAAGTTGAATCCGTCAGCTATCTACCCGTGCCGTGTGTCATCAGGTCGTCTCGCATCAAAGCCCGGAGACTAGATGCCTGAAGAGGTGTATCGCGAGGGGCAAGGCAAGAGGCACCGACAGCAGCAGACCGCAACAAGAGTCCAGCAAGACCCGCCTGGGGCTGGGGGGCTGCTGGCCATTGCAAAGCCTGCTAGACAAATAGTCTGATACGCCCCTCATCGTACTTATCCGATAACATACCACAAACAGCGCTACCCGCAACAGTAGACGACTTCTCAGAGGCTTCATTTGCAATGCAGCCCGACACCATGGCAGTGACTTGTCTCACGGCCACCAGGCCGATAGGTAGGAGACAGCGGCTTGAGGCTGTAAGCTGGGATGCATTTTATGCGCACTGAAATCACAAAGTTCTGACGACGCCGCGTCCTAGCTGCCTGAATCCGACTATATTTAGCGTCTGATGGAACCACCGAGATTAAACGACGTCTCGTCCTGGTTATGTTATTGAGCGTGAGCGCGAACGTCTACGAGAATCACTGAGGACAAGCCAAGCGACTGGCGATACTGCCTCATCTCAGTTGCGGCCGGGAGCAGTTTTTGCTTGCTCTACTCCACCCCACATCTGCCGACTACTATTTCGCAGAAGTACGACGGCGTGCTCTGCACGGAAGTATCTTCCGGGGGGCCGGCAATGGCAGCAGCGCATAGACTTCCGGCCGGCACGTCCTATGACTCTCAGGGTCCGGCGTTAAGGCTAGGACAGCGACGGTCCTATTGTATTGTATAGCTGTATTGCGTAGCGTCTGTACAGCGACGCTCCGCAGCTTGATTTGATTTGATTTGAATTTGATTTGAATGTATTTATCGTCTACTGGA
>NETT01000595.1:0-13841 GCA_003449175.1 Ceratocystis smalleyi
GCAAGACTTCAGGTCCCGGATACTTGATGCCAAGCTTGGACTGGCTAGTAATAGCTTGGTTTCTGGAGAACGAGTTGAGCTTAGATACCCCACGGGCGAGAATGGTTGTTGTGCGACTTTCTTTATTAAATTAATAATAACAAGTATTGGCTGCAGAAAAGCATCAAAGGGATAGAAAAAAGAATACCTACCACATTCCAATGGTTAGGGTTCCGTAGGGTAAACTGTAACAGGTGTTGATGATCGTGCAAGGTGAGTGTTTCATAAGCTTATCCTTTGTGAAACACAGTTGTCAACTGTGGGGTCTAAGCTGTACTAAGCAAGGCTGAGAAAAGTATCTGATGTGCCATCACGTGACTCAAGAACAGGCTGAGGTTTGATTAGGCGCACGACGCGACGACTAGGATCAGCTTTTTTCTTCTTTTTTTCTTCGCACCTCCTCGTGGTCCCAGAACGGTTGAACGCCATTACTACGACACCGCCGCTAACAAAGCTCCTGGCCAGCCGCAATTTTGATCTTGAACTTCTTGCCTGCTCAGTAAACTGAAATCTTTTCCTCAAATCTTGAATCTACACCTTTTATTGTTCACTATGAGTGCTGCAGCGGGAGCCTGGCAAGCTCATACTAGTGGTGAAGGGCGCACGTATTACCACAATACCGTCACGGGTGCAACACAATGGGAGAAGCCTGAAGATATGATGACTCCGGCAGAGGTATGTTATCTCACGCACATAACTATCCTATCTTGAAACCTTCTACTAACCTTGTCCAACAGCGCGCTCTAGCCAACCAGCCATGGAAAGAGTATACAGCCGATGGCGGTCGCAAGTACTGGTACAACACCGAAACGCAGCAGAGCTCTTGGGAAATGCCCGAGGTTTACAAGCTAGCGCTCGGTGTCCCAGCCTCCTCAACGTAGGTCATTTGTTTTGTACTGTCTAACCGATACCTAGCCACTGACATGTTTCTCTAGTCCCTCGATTCCGCACCGGGTTGGCTTTGCTAGCGCTGCACCAGACCGCCATGATTCACGCGACTACCGAGACCGAGATCGCGACAGAGACCGCGACAGAGACCGCGACAGAGACCGCGACAGAGACCACCGTGATTACCGGGACCGGGACCGCGATAGGGACCGTGACAGAGACTATCACCGCGACAATCGCGGAGAGAGAGACTCATATCGCCCTGGCGCACACAACCTCGAGTCCATGGGCCCCGTCTTCGTTCCCACAGTTCCTGACCCCGAGTTCGCGTCGGCTGAGGAAGCCGAGGCGGCCTTCTTCAAGCTCCTAAAGCGCAGTGGAGTTCAATACGATTGGACTTGGGAGCAGGCCATCCGCGCCTCTGCCAAAGACCCTCACTTTCGGGCCATTCGTGATCCGCGCGATCGCAAGGTTGCTTTCGACAAGTATTGTCAGAATGTGGTTGAGCAGGATCGCGAAAAGGCCAAGGAAAGAATGGCTAAACTACGCTCTGACTTTGAAACAATGCTCAAGAGCCACGACGAAATCAAGCATTATACTCGTTGGAAGACTGCTCGCGCTATAATCGAAGGTGAAACCATATTCCGCTCTACGAACAACGAGGACGAACGCCGCCAGCTTTTCATCGAGTACGTGGTTGGCTTGAAGAAGGCACACGCTGAGAACCAAAGCTCACAGCGCAAGGCTGCCATGGACGGCTTGGTAGAAATCCTTGGAAGCCTGAATCTAGAGCCTTACACCCGCTGGGCCGATGCCCAGACACAGATTTTGAACGCACCTATCTTCAAGAACGAAGAGAAGTACCAAACCCTGAGCGACTTTGATGTGCTTACCTCCTTCCAGAACCATGTCAAAGCACTAGAACGAACCTTCAACGATTCTAAGCAACAGAACAAGATCAAAAAATACCGCAGTGAACGCAAAAACCGCGATGCTTTCCTAGATTTGCTCACCGAGCTGCGTAAGGCGGGAAAGATCAATGCTGCTAGCAAGTGGTCTATAATCTTCCCCTTGGTTGAGAATGAAGAGCGCTACGTTGCTATGGCTGGCCAATCGGGCTCGACTGCCCAGGAGCTCTTCTGGGATGTTGTGGAAGACGAAGAAAAGTCGCTACGTAACCTTCGCAACGATATCCTCGATATCCTTGACGATAAGCGCTTTGAGGTGACGTCTAAGACTACTTTCGACGAGTTCCAGGCTGTAATCAAAGATAACCCCCGTGTTGCTGACACTGACCCTGATATTCTCACTCTTTTATTCGAGAGGGTATGTATTTTTATTTTTCCAAATTTGCTATCGATATCAACCGCTTTTACTAATACCAGCACCTTGGCCATACAGTTACAGGAAAAGAAGCTCAAACGATCCGATGAAGAACGGTACCCCGAACGTCTCCAGCGTAAAGCTGCTGAAAACTTCAAGACCTATCTTAAGCGCCTGGAGCCGCCAATTGGTTCCTCTGACACCTACGAGAAGCTGAAGCCTCGCATCTCCCGTAGTGATGAGTTCCAATATCTGTATTCTGACGAAACCCGCCGTAGCATCTTTGAAAAGGTACAACGCCGCAACAAGGAGCGTGACGACGAGGAGCGCGACCGCCAACAACGTCGTCGTGGCACAGCCGCAGCCGATAGAGCCTCCAGTGACCGCGACCTGTACCGCGAGAGAGATGGTTCGAGAGGTGAGAGATCACACCGCAGTGGAGCTGGAAGACGCCGGAGCAGGTCGCCTGCAACGCCTGCTTCGGCCGAAGCTGATCCCTATGAAGCAGATCGTCGCAAGGCTATCGCCGAGCGCGAGCGCAACAATTCTCGCAGAAACGCCGAGTCGCTGCTTGACCCGTCGACCGCCATGACAGCCCGGTCTGATCGAGAGCGACCCCGTTCTCGCGATCGTGAAAGAGACCGCGACCGCGAGAGGGATCGTGACCGGGACAAGGATAGAGGCGATCGCGAAAGAGACCGACCGCGGGAACGGGAACGGGATCGCGAATACGATCGCCATCGATCTCGTCGCGATGAAGGAAGTTACTATGAACGTGACCGCCACCCCCGAGACGACGATCGCATTTACCGCCGCCGTACCGAGCGTGGTGGCTCATTTGATGAGCTCAACTACGATGACGAGCGGCCTTCCGCGGCCCGCCGTCGGCGCAACGATGAAGAAGATGACCGACGTGATAGCAAAGTAAGACCTTTTTCTCCTTTTGACGTGACCCCTGTTATCCCACCACCCCGTTAAAAGTAGAAAAGCTAACGACTCTTTTTATCGACAGAGACAGCGCACTATTCGCGAGAGAACACCCCGTGAGAAAACCCCTTTTCGTGACCAGCGCCCATCCAAGAAATCTCCCGCTCCCGAACCCAGCACTACCAGCTCCAACAACGGCATGGCTGCCACTGACTCCAGTGCCAACGGGTCCTCTGGCAAGCGCCAGAAGTCGCCCGCTGACTTGTCGGCTAGTAAGTCCAGCAGCAGCGTCGCGCCTACCAAGGAAGCAAACAAGACAACTGGCAAGTCCGGCAAGGCTGCCGCTGCCACTACTGACGACGATGTGGCTATGAACTCGGGCAGTGAAGAAGGGGAAATTGAGGAGTAGATGACAAGAGTCATGCGGCGCATGGCTTGGTTCAGTATTTTTTTTTCCTTTCTTTCTTTTTAGTTATACCGAGGACTAGAGTGTTTCTGCTTCTCATAATCATGGTAGGGGAAGAAGTGTGCAGGTGATATATAAGGTGTGACCCATAGACACATTTAGAAGAAAACATATGCAACAGAACAAGACATTCCACGTGGTTTCTACTGTCGGATCATGTACACCATAGGTTATTTACCATCTCACATTTGCAGACTGACAAGACAAACGGTAGATTGAAAGGAAACGAAAAAGAAAGAAAGAAAATCAAATTGAATTACAACTTGGACGCCCGAGACAGTAACAACAATACCAACATATCACACCACATTCCGATAGCTAGTGCCCCTAGACGCCCATCTCAACTCGTTGATATTAGCACACAACACAGAACACAAGCAAAGACCCAATGTCTACTTCATCCCATGCCTATGTGCAATGCAGGCTAAGCCTAAATGAATTGACCAAGCTAATCAGGCGGCTCAAAGTGCAAGCTCAGCCATTCTCGCCAATAGAATTCAACTGTGTGGGACGGCAACACGTGATCTAGCTTGGCTTGCTTTGCCTTCGAGGTGGGTCCAGGGCTTGGGCTGCTGCCACTGCAGATGCATATTTTGCATGCAAAGTAAACTGAGGTTTGGGGGGGGGGGGGAATGGCTGTGGCGTGATTCTGTCGCTTGCTGTCGGTCTCAATTTCGTCGCCTTCGTCGCATCCATCATCTATTCCAAGCTCGAGTGCAACCGAGCCGCCATGACCACTGCGCTTCTTCTTGGTTTTGCAAAGCGCTTTTTGAACTCCTAGAACGCCGGGGCCGAATGAATTGAAAGTGTTGTATAGATACAAGGGCGGGGATGTGTGCTTCCGCTTGTCCTTGCGCCTGTCCTTATAGACAGCCGATTCAAGACGATTTAGGACCTTCCTCCAAGAAGAAGAAATTGCCGTTGAGTTTCTGCTCTTGGTCGAGCTGCGAGTTGGCCTTGTTGATGCGAGGACGGAAGTTTGTGGGATCACGGCGGAAAGTGACATCCAGATTCTTCAGGAAGGTGTTGCAGCCGGTCAACAGCGACTCGGGGGTGTTGGCATGGGTGTCGATACCTGGCTGACCATCAAAGACAATGACACGATCAGCGAGATACGTAGCCATGATGAAATCGTGCTCGACAATAAAGGCCGTCTTCTTGGCGTGCATGATAAAACGCTTGATAACGCGGGCGGCAACAATACGCTGCTCTGAATCTAGATAGGCCGAGGGCTCGTCGATAAGGTAGATGTCGGCAGGAATACCGAGAGCGAGAACAATAGCGACACGCTGCAACTCACCACCGGACAGGTTCTTCACTTCCTGGTCAATAAAGTCTTCCAGCTTGAGAGGCTTGATGACGTCGGTGTTGAACTGAGGCGACAGGAAAGCAGCCTTGATCTTCTTGAAAAACAGCTGACGGACGGTGCCCTCAAACTTGGGAGTAATAGTCTGGGGCTTCATGCTAATCTTCATTTCTGGCACCTGGTGCTTGCTGTCAGGCTTGAGAGCGCCGGCCAGAAGACGACAGAAAGTAGTTTTTCCAGTACCGTTCTCGCCCATCATAACAATGATTTCAGAGTCGGTGAAATCACCAGCGTCGATGCGGAGCTTGAAGTTGCCTAGTGTCTTTTCCATGCTAGGGTATTTGAAAGCGCGCGACTTGTCGACAAGGAGTTCCTCGGCACCCTCGGCCAAACGGAAGGTCAGGGCCTCTTGACGGAAACGCAGGTTTTCAGTGGGGATATGGCCATCAAGGAAGATGTTGATACCTTCACGGACAGAGTACGGCAGAGTCACGACACCGTAGACGGCGGGCTGGCCGTACAGGACAGAAACGAAATCGGAAAGGTAGTCGAGAACTGACAAGTCGTGCTCAACAACAATGACGTAGTCGTCAGGACGCAGAAGGGAACGGATGATACGGGCAGCAGCAAGACGCTGCTTGACATCAAGATACGACGAAGGTTCGTCGAACATATAACTAGAGGGGATCAGATTAGCATGTGATTGCTTAAGCCCAAAGTGGAAGGAAACTCCGCTTACACATCAGCCTGTTGCACACAAACGGTACCGATGGCGAAACGCTGAAGCTCACCACCGGAAAGCAGGTTGATATCACGGTCCATGATGTGGTTAAGCTCTATCTCATGGGTTTGCAGTTAGCAGGACAGTGCACCATGGGTCGTATATCCATCCGTAAGGCGACACCTACCAAGAACATCCGCCACCTCCTGTATGTTGTCCAGCGTGTTGCGCGACTCGATCAAGTACTTGACAGACTTTTGGGGGGTGCGCACAGCACGGGGAATCTGGTCAACGTATTGAGGCTTGACAACAGCCTTCAAGTCGTCTTCCAAGAGCTTAGTGAAGTAGTCTAGGATTATTGGTTAAGTTAGTTAGCAAGTTGGCCATGATTGCATTGAGAGCACACGCCAAGAGTCCAGCCCGCCTTGTCTACTTACTCTGCAGTTCAGAGCCACGAAAGTACTTGATGACGTCCTCCCAGTCAGGGGGATTGTCAAAACGGCCCAGGTTGGGCTTGAGCTTGCCGCTAAGAATCTTCAGGGCGGTACTCTTTCCGATACCGTTGGTACCGACCAGACCCAGGACGTTTCCGGGACGGGGCATGGGTAGGCGATGTAGCTTGAAAGAGTTGGCCGAGTATCTGTGAGTGACCTGCGACTCAAGGTTGGTGGGCAGGTTGATAATAGTGATGGCACCAAAGGGGCACTTCTTGGGGCAGATACCACAGCCAATGCAGAGACCCTCGGAGATAAAGGCAACGCGGGCGTCAGCGTTCACCTCGATACACAGCTTTCCGGAGCGGACGACGGGGCACGACTTTTTGCATTCATGGCGGCATTTCTAGAGGAAGCTGGGTTAGCCGGGGAGGGAGGGAGACAGGCAGGCGGGCAGGTTTAGTGAGGCCTAGGTTGTATATGCGTACCTTGGGTTTGCACTGTTGTAGGAGCAATGGAGTCTCTATGTTAGCGAGAACGACTCGTTACGTATGGAGGGCAAGTTGCAACTGGGCGGACACCACTGTGGGACGGGGTGCAAGATCATCGCATCGCTGTTGGAAGGTAGCTTGTGGCGGGGTAGCGGGGTGTTGGAGGCTGGCTGAGTTGTAGCGATGGGCATGGAATCTAACAAACCTTGTCGGTGCTGACAATGGCAATTCTACAAACAAATGCAATGGTCAGAAATGACTTATTTGAAGCTTCGTGATGGCCCCAAAGCTCGTAGCTGGGAGATGAGGGCCCTTTCTTACCTCGTGAGTTTGTCGGACATTTTGAATAGCGTAACGCAGGTATTTTCTGTGATATAACTCAAAGAATCAAAGACACAAAACGAGCCTTAAAATCGAAAGTAAGGACTGATAGTTGATGCCAGCAAGTTTGATGCTTCAGAAGGCCGACGACCACGGTCAGTTCTCAAGCTCAATTTGTTCGTGATTATCGTCGTTCCCACTGATGAACAAAAAAGAAATCTTCAGGCCAGAATTTTAAAGCAAGGGACGATAATTTACTGGCGTTGCGCTCCAGCCAACCACATGGGCGAATGCAAGTGGGTTTTGTGGGTAAGCACTTTTTGGCCGCCTGTGAATCGTCAGTTACGAGTAGTCGGCTGGCAGTGCTAGGGTCTGCAAGTACTGGGTACGTAGGGCGCTATGTCGCGGTGCGTCTGGAGACAGGTACCTGTACTTCAGCGGGTCCCTTTCTCTGCAGAGGCTCCAATTTAGGCGCAAGAACCTGGTACACCATAGGGTAACCCTCTGAAGCACAACGAGACCCTAGTGTGCACAGCAGCCACGAAGGCTGCGCAAACTCAACTTCATACATTGGTACAGAGCGAAAAGAAACAGGAACAAACAGGACATGGAGTTGCAGCTGGTCTGTAGATGCTGAGCGCGGTGGATTACGCTTGACTTGGATTTTGGGGGGTTTTCCTGGCGTTGAGTATATTGACATCAAATCTGGGGTTTTTTGATTTGAATATATTTATCGTCTACTGAAATCTGGGGTTTTCGTGGTCTTGCTGCTATTCTTTCCACGTGGTGTGCATACTGGTGTGGCGTGTTCCTGGGCGGGTGTGTGGCGCAAAACCACGGCAATCCGCCAATCAGCGCGTCGCGTCCCGCACTAACAGAGAGAAAAGGCTGCCCTTCAGGTTACTGCCTCTTTTTGCTGGGCTCTGGTCCTGCTTTTTTTTTTTTTTTTTTTTTTTTTTTCTTTTTTTTCCTTTTTTCCCTGACCCACGTTAATTCTGCCGAACGCTTACAATTCTTTCCGCCTTCCATCCTCACCAACTCTTGAACTCTAACAACCACTGAATTTTGGGCTATCGCCATCCAACCCATCAACCCAACACGACCCTCCAAATATTTATCCCTTTTATATCCGTCATTTCGGAGCTGATGATCACCAGAAATACTCTTTTTTTACTCTATATTTCTAATCGTCGCTTGTGAGATTTCGGCATTCTCGTTACTGCTCCACACTGGTAAGTTCCCAATCCGTACTTGGCTACAGCTTTCCCATCGCGTCTCAATTTCCCATCATCACCGCCCATCTTCGTACCGCTTCTTGATCATCATGACGTCGTTACTGCATGTAAATGTGCTTAATATTGCGTTGTATTGTCGGCTTATCCCGAAAATGAAGTCGCCCCGTGCTGCTGTTGCCATCAAATCTTTCGCATATTGCCTCAGCCATCCACGGCTGGCTCAATTCACTGTTCCATCATCATCATCATCATCCTTCTTCTCGGGCACCGGCTATCATCGCAGCATGGTGTCAAATACTTCTCGAGGCTCTAGTTTTTCAATTACCAGTCGTTCCTGCCTGTTCTTGTCATGGTTGTGATCGCAAACTCCTGGACTTGTCTCTCCGCCTGTCCATAGCCTCGTATTTCCTCTTACCTCGTAGCTAACCACGCCGTCCTTGATCCCTTCTAGATTCGGCCTATCCCACCAACTTCACGATATCTCACGTTGGCCTTCTAATCCCACCCCCTGCCCTTCTCTGTTATAGAAAGCCATGTCCGACAGTGATCAAGACGATATTGACGTCGTTGACCAGATGTCTGGCAGTGAGCTCTCAGAAACATCCCCTAGTGCCCACGCATCTCATAATGGCATATCATATGACCACGATACTGCCTATCCCAATGATGAATCCGACGCTAGTGAAAACGCATCAGAGGACATTTCCGGTGATGGTGATTATGACATGGAAGAACAAAGCGTACAATCTGCAGTTGAAGATAGCGTCGAAGAAGTAGAGGAGGAAGACGACGCCCAGTCAACATCCGCCTCCAGACGAGGCACCAAGCGCAAAATGACCGTCGATGAAGACGAGTACATTAAGAACAACCCAGAGCTCTATGGGCTGCGGAGAAGTGTACGTTGGAGTCGCATAGACTTAATGAACCAATGGCTAACTTCGTTTCGATAGTCACGGGCTGTTCAAACTCGTAAAATTGTATGCGACAATGCTGCCCTCCCTCTGTCCCGCCCCGGGAAACCCTAAAGCTGCCTCGTTGTATGCTAACTCTATCCCAGGCCGACTCAGACTCAGACTTGGACTCCGACGAGACCCCATTTTCCAGACAACCGACCAAACGCCGTGTTGTCAACTCCAGAGCTGGTAAGTTCCAGTATGACATGCGCATTGTCGTCGCCTCCCCTCCCCTCCACCCCCCTCCCTCGTCTTCCGCGATTAACCCTTAAATTAAAACCTTCCATGTAGCTTCAAAGCGGTCTACTCCTGTCACAACTTCGCGCCGCGTTTCAGACTCAGACTCAGACTCTGATGTCTATGGCGGACAAAAAGGAAAGTCCCTCCGCAAAAAGGCTCGGCGTGCCCGGCAATCCAACTCCAACACCCCTCTCATGGAAAAAAGAGTTTCCAGAGCCGCTGCTCGCGTCCAACAAGGGGCATACGAAGAAAGCGACTTTGATTCTGAAGACGACGAAGAGCCTGGCTGGCGAGAACAGGAAGCCGAGATCGATGACTCACCGTATGTTGGAGAAGTAATTGGCCATCGGTTGTTGCCAGACAGGGAACTGTCGCTTTACTCTTCCAAAGCAGACTACGAGTACAATATCCGATGGCAAGGCACTTCTCACATGCATGCTACCTGGCAAGACTGGGAAACGCTACGTGAGACCCGCGGCTTTCGTAAGGTTGAGAACTACTTCCGTAAAACCGTTGAGGCTGACAAGCGCGTGATCCTTGAGATTGATGTCACCCCCGAACAGCGTGAACAGTTCCTCATGGACAAGGAACGCAGCGAAGAGGCCTTGGAAGATTACAAGAAAGTGGAACGTGTCGTCGCTGTTCGTAGTGACGAAGAAGGCCGTACCGAGTACTACATCAAGTGGAAAGGCCTTACCTACCAAGACTGCACCTGGGAAGATGCCCAAGACATCAGTGGCAAGTTTCAGGACAAGATCGACCAATTCCTCGATCGCCAGTCGCGTTCTTGGATATCCGACCGCCGAGAATCAAACCTCGATACTCGGTCACCGTTTACTAAGCTCGATGCCCAGCCTGAGTATATTACTGGCGGACAGCTTCGCCCTTTCCAGCTCCGTGGTCTTCAGTTCTTGGCTCTCAACTGGACGCGAGGAAACAATGTCATTCTTGCCGATGAAATGGGTCTAGGGAAAACCGTTCAGAGCGTATCGTTCCTCAGCTGGCTCTTAAACTCACGTGGTCAGGAAGGTCCTTTTATGGTTGTTGCCCCCCTCAGTGTCGTCCCCGCCTGGTGCGATACCTTTGACCTATGGGCCCCCGAGATCAACTATGTGACATATCTTGGTCCTGAAAGCGCACGTACTATCATCCGCAATAACGAGATGATGATTAACGGCAACCCAAAGCGGCCCAAGTTCAATGTCCTTGTTACTTCGTACGACTACATCATGGCTGATGTCTCGTTCTTCCAACAATTCAAGTGGCAAGTGCTAGCTGTAGACGAAGCTCATCGCTTGAAAAACCGCGAGTCGCAGTTGTATGCCAAGCTTGTGAGCCTCAATGTCCCCTGTAAGGTCTTGATTACTGGCACCCCTATCCAAAACAATCTCGGCGAGCTTGCTGCTCTCATGGACTTCCTCAACCCCGGCAAAGTCACCATCAACTCTGATCTTGAGTCGTTGTCCGCTGCCGATGCTCAGAACCAACTCCAAGAGCTTCACAAGAGCATTGCCCCCTACATCCTGCGCCGGACAAAAGAGACTGTCGAGTCCGACTTGCCACCCAAGACAGAGAAGATCATTCGCGTCGAGCTTTCGGATCTTCAACTAGAATGCTACAAGGCCGTTCTCACTAAAAACTACTCTGCACTTTGTAATGCGACCGGTGGCCAGAAGAACTCGCTTCTTAACATCATGATGGAACTGAAAAAGGTCTCCAATCACCCGTACATGATTAATGGTGTTGAAAAGCAGCTTCTAAACGGCAATGAATCCCGTGAAAATACAATGAAGAGCCTTGTTACGAGCAGTGGAAAAATGATGCTTCTTGACCAGCTCCTCACGAAGCTTAAGCGTGATGGCCACCGTGTTCTCATCTTCAGCCAGATGGTTGCCATGCTCGATCTATTGGGCGAGTATCTCAACTTCCGTGGATATAAGTATCAGCGTCTGGATGGTACTATCAATGCTTCTGCACGTCGCCTGTCCATCAACCATTTCAATGCTGAGGATAGCGACGACTTTTGCTTCCTGCTCTCGACGCGTGCTGGTGGTCTGGGCATCAACCTCATGACTGCTGATACGGTTATTATTTTCGATTCAGACTGGAACCCGCAGGCCGATTTGCAAGCTATGGCGCGAGCCCACCGTATCGGCCAGAAAAAGCCAGTCAACATTTACAGGCTTGTCTCTAAGGAGACTGTCGAAGAAGAGGTTCTTGAGCGTGCTCGTAACAAGCTTCTTCTAGAGTACTTGACCATCCAGGCCGGTCTTACTGACGACGATGCGTCTATGCGGCAAGAAATGGATCGACGCGGTCTTAAGATGGATGGGCCCTCGTCCTCTGAAGATATCCAGATGGTGCTTCGCATGCGTTCCCAGAAAATGTTTGAGCAGTCTGGCAACCAAGAGCGTTTGGAACAACTCGACATTGACAAGATTTTGGAGACTGCCGAGGTCACGAAGACAGCCGTTACTGACAAGATGAACCTGAGCAATGGCGGCATTGACTGGGACTCGTTCATGCAGTACACAGACGTCAAGGTTGATGGTCTGGCCATGGATTGGGATGACATAATTCCCGAAGACCAACTCACGCAGCTCAAGGAAGAGGAGCAGAAACGCCAGCACGAGGAGTACCTGGAGAAGATGCGCGAGGAAAACGCACCTCGCAAGGCTACCCTTAAGGGTCGCATTGCTATTGACCCGGATGACCGTGCTGATAGGCTGGCTAAGAAGCGCCAGCGAGAGCTTCAAAAGGAACGCGACCAGGAGAATCGTCGAGCCATGCAGCTCGACCCCAGGCGTCCGCTCAGTGAGCGCCAGCAGCGCAACTTGATTCGTGCTCTGCAGCGTTATGGCTCGATGGAGGACAGGGGCGATGAGATTGTGCAAGACGCCAAGCTTGCCGACCGCGATAGGGGCGTGATTAGTGACTTTGTGAACTCCTTCATCAGCGAGTGCAAGCGCGTAGTTGAAGAACACGCAGCTCGCATCCAGGAAGAGGAGAAGAAGCATGGCAAAAGCCTGGCGAAGAAAGACAAGAAGGCTGTTTTATTTGATTTTGGCGTACTAAAAAAGGTCAATGCCGAGACGCCTGTCGAGCGTCCTCCTCAGCTTCGCATGCTCCGCCTGGCTCTAAGCAACACCAGCGATTGGCGATCGTTCCGTCTTCCCGAGGCCACTAAGGCTGCCCACTACTCATGTCCTTGGGGTGCCCGTGAAGATGGAATGCTCTTGGTTGGCATTGACCGCTATGGCTTTGGTGCCTGGACCCAGATTCGCGACGATGCTGAGTTGGAAATGCAAAACAAGTTCTTTTTGGAAGAGCACCGTATCGAAAAGAAGGAGGAACGCACCAAGGGAGGAGACAAGATCAAGGCTCCTGGAGCGGTTCACCTGACACGAAGAGCTGAGTATCTGCTTACAGTTGTCTATGCCAAGTATTCGAACGATGTTGCCGCGCAAAGGATTGTGGAAAACCATCATCGAACTAATAAGAAACTAGCCGGTACCAATGGCCTCCGCCGCCCTGATGCTGGCTCGCCTGCCCCCTCCATGTCCCGGAATGGTAGTGGAAACCGAGCCCGGGAATCCGATCGTGCTCGGGCTGATGCCAAACGGCGGAGTGCGTATGGCGATGAGCGGGCTGATGCCAAACGGTGGAGTGCGTATGGCGATGAACGGGCTCCTAAACGCCGGCCTGAAGAGACACGCCGTCGCTCCAATAGCCGGGAGCGTGGTGAGCCCGACTCGCCTAAACGCAAACGCCGTGACGAGGATGAGGCCCGTGTTCCTAAGCATCGACGAGTAGATGACGACCGCCGAGATGCTCGTCGCGGTGATCGATACCGAGATGATCGCCGTCGTGCTGAGGATCCTCGTCGCGAAGGGCGTAGAGATGACCACCGTGACCGGGATCGATCTCACCACAGAAGCGACCGCCGTGATGACTACGGCCCCCGAACGGATTCGGCCTCGGAAGATGCACGGGCACGGGCACTCCGGCGTCTTACCGAACTTCGGAGACAAGGCGACCACCTAGCGGAGCTAGAAAACCCAGATAACGATACCCTGCTTTGGCTGCTCCTCAAACCGGTGCGGCAAAACTTTGAGCGTATCTTGGACACCACTAAGGAACGTGTACGCAGCAACAAGGATCGTGCTAAGATATACGGCGACGAGCTGCTGGTGATTGGCGATTTCCTTGAAAACGAGATCCGTGGATCCAAGGTAGAAAAGTCAACGCGAGATGGGTTCTGGAAGTTCCTGGCGGATCTCTGGCCTGTGGAATCGGTACCACTGAACGGCGAGAAGCTTCACCGCATGTATGATCTCCTGGTATTGCGGCGGAGAGACCGACAAAATAGCGGTGGTAGAGTCTAGGAGTCTGACTGATCTCATGCCAGGGCGGGTGGCAATGGCCATTGTGCAAGATGCCAGCCTCGACCAACGGGGGGGGAGGGGGGGGGAAGGGGGCAACAAGACCGGGGTAGAC
>NETT01000596.1:897-13800 GCA_003449175.1 Ceratocystis smalleyi
CCCCCCCCCCAAAGAACTCCAGACTAAAACTCCCTCACCATAATAGGCGCCCGACAAGCAAAGCACAACAAACGCTGCCCAAGAAAAAAACAACCAATATGCAAAAAAGCTCAAGACAACAGCAGAGAACAGAGAGCTATGCACGATGGCAATCATGTCCACGGCCAGTGCCCGCAAGATGAAAATACAAAGTAAAAAAGATCGGGCTTGATGTGACGTAAAAATTACCAACCTTGCTGCCTGCCATTCACCTACCCGCTTTCCTCCTCCGGCTTCACCCACTCTACTCCCGCCCCCGTCGTTCTGCATCGTAAAGCTCGCGCTTGAAATCAACAAACAAGTCTTCAATTTGATACATGTCCTGGCGTGAGAGACGCATTTGCCGTAGACTCTGCAGTCCATTGCGGAGAAGACGCACAATGGATCTCGGGTTCGACGATGCCAAAGTTCCTGCTTGCCCCTGCTCCGCATTCTCTGTTGTGCTATCGGCTGCGATAGGCTGCCGTAGTTCGTGCCGCTCGTCAGAGGCTTTAGGATGAGGCATCAGGGCACCGCCAAGATTCCCGATTTCTTCTTCCGCTTTGAGTGCAGCGGCGATCACGGCTTCAGTCGAAGTGGGTGCTTGGAAACCAGCATTCGGGTTCTCGCTGTTATCCACATCCATTTCCTCGTCGCTAGCAGCATTCTTCTTCTCGGCAACAGCATCTACCCGGCCGTGGCCCAACCTATTTATCCCTCCCCGCGATGCGGCAAGCTCCGAAAGAACCTGGGACTCAGCCTCTTCATCGCTCACAGTCGTAGCTTCAGAATGTACTACGCCAGGCTGCTTACGCGTCGTTGCGGGCATCGGCGTCGTGGGCACCGGCAGGATAGAGCTGTCTAGAATAGGGGCCGGATCACTGTCGGGCAAATCACTAAGAGGACTCGACAGTTCTCTAGACTCCTGTTGTTTGGTATCCGGCTTCGGCGTAGCCAAGGTTTCCGCCTCGGGTGTCGATTTGAGGTCAATGTTATCGAGAGAAACCTGGGTTTCAGGGTCGAGCTCCTGTGAAGACTCAGACTCTTGACAAGCCTCCTGTGGGTGTGGCTGAGTCTTATCACAAGATGCATCATCCAAGCCTTCTTCGCTGGCGAGTCTCTTGCGTTTGCGGCTCGAGCGATTCGCCCCGCGCTTGCGCTTTCTTTTCCTGTTGCTACGAGTCGAAGGCGTAGCATCGTCATTGTTATCTTCATCTGCACCACCAATATTCGAGCTACGTGGCCCGGGTGTAGACCCAGCGCAGCTAGTCCGAGTCGCACTGGCGGGTGTAGCAGGAATAGATACATCATCGGCAAGATCGTTGCCATCTCCATGTGCAGTCGTCGCCTCGGTCCGCGCCTCTTGTTGTCCAGAAGCGCCGGGTCCCTGGGACGATTGCTCAGACACAGCAGTTGTTTGGCGTCGCTTGTGTTTACGCGCAGAAGGAGTCGGCGTCGCTTCAAGTAGAATCGAGCGATGGCGGAGAGTCTTCTCGCTAGTCCCAGATACTTGCGATGGCGTCTCTGGAATTGACGAGCGTCTTCGACGCTTACGGCTGCGTGTTGCGCTCTCTGGTTCTACAGGCTCCTGTTGGGATTTCATCATAGCCTCCGTCTTCTTTGATTTTTCATTTACTCGGTGGCTAACGCGCTTCAACGGGGAACTTGCCGGGGACGACATGTCACTAAGACTAGGCATCGGCTGAGATCTAGAAGCAGAGCGGGTAGTCATTGTAAGAGGGGGCAGTTGCGAGGTTGATTTGCGAGTTGACGAATAATTGCTGCGCTGCGGCCGGCTAAAAGCCTTAGGTGTCAAGTCGTCTTCATCTTCATTGGCAGCTTCAGCCCTGATATTAGCCATTTCAAACAGAGATGACGGTATGCTTGATGATAAGAGACCATCGACATGCAGAGAGTCGGCATCCGTCATTTCCTGGTCCTCGCTTGCCGAGTTTTGGCCTTCAGCAGCGCGCTTCTGAGAGCGTGTTAAACGCTGGGGTTGAATAGGCGAGCTGTTGACAGGAGATGAGAACTCGGGCCAATCCTCCTTCAAGTGCGCATCAGGTCTGTTATGCATATCGGGGATAAGAGGATACCGACGAACTGAAGACTCTTCAAGCGGTGAAGATGGGACATCAGACATGTCCTGGTCTATCAAGTTTACTTTCGAAGTTCGAACGGGGGTAGGGGTGGACGAGAGGTAGTCCTCATAAGAACGGCTGGTTTTAGGCGTAGACACATGCTGGTCATCAAGACGGACAGGAGTGCTAGGAACAGATCCATCGCCATCAATAGCCGACTTTTCAGCGGCCAGTTGGTTTGCTTCAGAGGTGGCAATGCGCAGAGTAGATGGGACGAAATGGGAGTTTTCGCGTTGGCGATCACGGACTTCACGCTGTCTCTCAGTTAAGACCTGGGAAGCGCTTTCATCATAGCTCTGTCCATTATCTGCTACCTGGATCGAAACAAAGTCAATCTGGGAATTGTCATGACGAGCACGGGCTCGAGAATCGCTCTTATCCAATGTCTTATTAGTGAGCGGCCCCGCAGCTACAGTGGTAGTAGATGCGGCAGCAGTGCCAAGGGAGCCAGTCGTCCCAGTTGAAGACCAAGCGCCCCCGTTAGAGGGCGTAACGGGTGAGACGGCTGGTATACTCACGTCATTAACAAAGGACTGCGTGTGGCGGAAGCTGACAAGGCTGGCATCGCCCGAGTTTTCAAGCCCCGGAAGAACAATGCTGACATTGTTCCTCAAGTTAACCAAAATGTCTTTTAGATTCTGGGGATATTCCAAGTCGTCGACGTTTTCGTAGAGACGGTTCCACATTGAGACAAACGTGTTTACAGTATCGGCATGGCTACTCTGGAAGCCTGCACACAAAAGGGGCTCGAAAGTTTCCAAGGGAAACTGAGCTGCGCCATTTCGAGAGAGAATGGTGCAAACATGCGTTACTAGTAACTTTGCCTGTATTCATGTTAGCATACCTCAAGTACCGCCCATAATATCGGGATATTGAATATTCGTGACTCACAAGTGCGTGAAGCGGCCCATCCAACTGTTTCTTCTCATCTCGAACCCAATCGACCAGACCAGTTTGGAGAGTTTTGGCGGTCTGGACCCCCAAAGACGGCGAGCACCGCTCAAGGAATGCATCCAAGTCGCGGAACAGTGAATCAACAAACTGCTCCTGGTTGTAGTCATGGTATTGTATGTACGACCTTTTTAGCAGAGCATTCAGCATCGCATACAGGTTGCTCAGTAGTTCCAGGGTGGACACTTTCGTTGCAGGAACGCCCCAAAGCCGCCGATGGGCACTCTCGACCGCCTGCCTATCCGAAGGTTGGCACGCATTTCTAACTACTACGATCGCAGCCATGAGAAAGTTGAGGGACGGTGCACCTTTTGTGTCCTCCAAATGACCAAGAAGGAACTTGGACAAAGGCTCCAAAAGCGCAAGCGCCATACCAGTCGATCCAACAAACTCGTATATATTCTGGGCCAAAAGCTTAAAGTACCTCTCCCAGTCGTGCCAGGCTAGTTCAGGACAGCTTTTAAGGCCCAGCTCCAGTGCCTTGGTCATGTTTTTGTACTCACGGCCCAAGGGTACATCACTGCTCGACTGGTCCGTGCCGGCTTGTGTCGGCCTTTTGGAGAGCAGTGTCAGAACAAAAGTGCGAACAGCAAGAAGCCATTCATCTGGAAGCATCGGACCACTCTTGGTAGTCAGCTTAGACTGCATCAATGAGAGCACAGCCAGGGCGTCTTTGTCGCCCAAGAAAGGCTTGAACACCGCTTCCAGGAACTCTGCGTATTCGGTGCCATCCTCGATGCCTGGAGGAGTCACACATAAAGTAGAAAGAAGGAGCTCAAGGCGGTTGCTCCAAGGCTTTTGAGCAGCGCAAGGTGATAAGGCGTCCCTAAAGCCACTTAGAGTGGCTTGCCCTTCGGCTGTAATGGGCTCCATGAATGGGAGCAGGCCGAGCCCGTCAATGGCCAGCATAATGTAGAACTTCATTCCACAAAGAAAAGCCGACGACCGGTTAGCTCCCTGGTCAGCTACTTCAGGGACACCCTTCTGCCACAAGTGACTGATCGTTGCCAGCACAAACGACAGATAGTCCAAGGTTTCGCTCGAGACTTTGATTTCCTTGGCTGCTAATCCACAGACGCTTGCAGATAAAACACAACAGAGCTTGTTGGAAGAAGAACTGAAGTCGGAAAGTTGGAGCATCTCTCCCTCTATTATAGGTATCAAGACCTTGCCAACTTTCATGAGGTTTCGTCTAATCCAGCGAGGATCCAAGCATGGAATCATGTCAGGATCAGGATACGCAGTGGCGCCCAAGACTAACTTCTCATCCCATAATCGAGGAGTAGTAGTGTCCAGCAAGCTGCACATAATGGAAACTGCACACTCCCGTGATTCGGGATGGGCCTCCGTAGAAGTCATGGCATTGAAAAGGGGCAGTGTAAAGTCCCAGTACTTGTCTAGCAGTTTTGTGGGCGTATTAGCACCAAAGGCGTAATAGTACACACTACACACTCCGCCGAGAACAGCCTTGCGGAACTCGGCTTCACTTTTACGGCCAAACTGACGGCGCGACAGCTGGCTTATATAAGCTCTGACAATGGCTTGTGACAACATTCGCCCAAAGTAAGCTTCCTGTAAATGGGCTACGTAGATAAACCGGCTCCAAGCAATGTTGGCTTCTAAGCGGCAGGCCAAGTCTGATGAGTTAAAGCACGGGGGGATCAAGTTCAACCATTTCGGCAGTGCTTCCCACCGATCCAACGGTCTGCTTCTGACTAGAAGCATGACAATAGTCCAGATCTTGGACACCATACACATGTCCTTAAGTTTATTATCTTCTCCTGTGCCGCTGTCAGCATCCTCGGCCGCAACAGGCTTCTTGGAGAACTGGGCTGAAAGCTTCTCAACATAGAAGTCAAGGTATGTTCTGGAGCGCTCGGTTTCTTGGCTCGAAAGTAACTGCAGCACTCGTACGGTGATATCCTTTTCCATTCCAAGACTGAGGGCAGCTTCATAGCCAAAGTCCATGGCTGCATAGCGGACTTCCTTGACAGAGCTCAGCATATCCGTAAACAAATCCGGCATCCATTCGGGATGGGCTATCATGTGTGGCCGGCACTGCTTGATTAGTCGCTTGTAGATACGCGCTCTGAAAATGAGGATCTTGCTGCTCCCCATGTGCTGATCAAGATTATGCAGGGCTATTATCAGCCTCCGTAGCCGCTCGGATGACATGACTCTGGCGGGGAAATTCTGGCTAAAAACAACCTGCATCAGGTTACGGATGACTTCCTTCCCAAGGCGGCGATCTTCGAAGGACTTGGTGCAATGCTCAATAATAAAGATGCCGAAATCCGCGGGGATTGTTGCAGATATGCTAGGAAAGTAAAGGAACGTCAAGAACATGAGCAGGGCATTGATCACGAGGGAATGATCTGTCGGGTCGCGTGACGGTGGCGTCTTAATATCTCGTTGCAGGAACTTTAGGATGATGCCCATCTTTTCGTTGAGGGCCATGCGGTCTGGCAGGTTATTTGAGGCCTTGAGCGCCCGGTATAACGTAGAGTAAGCTTCGATGCGAGACGTCTTGTCGGTGCCATTGAGTTGCTTGATGGCTGAGTCCAGCATGACTGCTAGGCTCACCTTGTTAGGATTTAGGCGTTCGATGTGTATGGGAAGAGGAGATGCCTTGAGAATGCCTTTAAGTGGCTTCAAGGTTCGTGACGGGAGAAGAGAGGGCGACGGTCTAAATTCGTCGGTATCGTAAATAGGCGCGTCCTGATATTGCGCCTTGCCTGAAAACACCACACTTTTCGGTATCCGGCGCGTAGACTGGTCGCCGCCAGGAGTATGCGGTGAACTGATTTTGGGTGGAGAGAGACTGCGTGGTGCGCTGTTGCTGGTATTGGCTGATGTGACGTGAAGCGCGGCTGGAGCAACAGAAGTAGAAGACACTGGCAATGTCGCTAAGGAGACAGATATATCGGCCATTGAAGGCGCCGGTTTTTGGGTGCTTATCTGAGGATTGTGACTGTCGACGGCAACGGTGGAGTCGATGGTATCGTCCGATTCTTTGGCCTCAAGAGGAGGACTGGGCGACTGGGCTAACGATGATCTTATGGCGCCAGGAGACGAGGGCGCTAAGGAGACTGCTGCCATTCTAGTAAGAGGCAAGGTACTGACTGACTGGCGCCGGGAGGACAAGGGACGTGCCGAGCAAAGAAGTGGTCGGTACAATGAGGAGCCCAGGAGCGGAATCCAACCGGCTCACCAGAAGGCGAGACGAAGAAAAGAAGGAATGGATCACGAAGACGACGGCATGTATTGATTTTTTGAGCCAGAGACTTATAAGGGCTCGGGATTGATTCAACGCATAGGAGCTAGCCGCTGGGTGCTGCTGTTGCTGTTGTTATGGGTTGAGGGTATCAAGGTGTCAAGCAATCTGGCGTTGGGATACTCAGGGAGCGGCAAGATGGCAGTCTAATATAAGGGGACAAAAGGATATGACAGCGACGGAATAATATACAAGAGTTGCGGAGACCGAAAGACGAAGGGCAGGCCTCGCTATAAGACACGGGGATGAAGCAAGTAGAAGAAGACAAGCTCGCCTACGAAGAAAGAATTGGAAGACAGTGACGAAGAAGTCGCAAGGCTGCGAGGTTAGTATCGAAGTGCCCTTGTCAATTTGTCAATTGCCCATATGGTTAGTATTGATGCCACTTTTTGCCAGGCCAACCAGTCGAGAGTCTGTGAACCATCCGGGCTTGTCCCAATCCAGAAAACAACAAAACAAGGGCAAGCAAACATTAGTCTCGCTGCGTTGCTGTTGAAGCTAGGGCAGGGCAACGAGAAAAAAAAAACCATTAAAAAAAGCAATGCTTATTAGAGGTTGCATGAACTACTACGCGTCGCGTGGCTGCGTAGGTCGTCGCGCCCGTAAAATCTATGTCGAGCGTGGCGCTCGGCTGTGGCGCTTTTTGCCAGCTCCTACTTCAAAGCCCATGATTTGACGCTTTACAGCTGGAGGACACCCCGACCCTAGGCAGACGTAAAATAATACACTGAAAATGAAGCTTTAGCACCCCTTGCTACCTGCTGCTATTGCACTCTAGCTAGCTCTGTTACTTTTATGCATTTTAGCCGTCAACCTGTCACCATGCAAAGTCATTCCTTTTTGCCCCAAGCCTTCCATTCCTCATTCTTCTCTTTGTTCTCTCCCGTTATCCTGGGACCAAAGAGGGCAGTGTGTCAATGCAAGAGAACTCCTGCCAATCTCCAGGAGCCCTGTGCGCTATAAGTTGTAGTAGACTACATGCGGTTTTAGCCTGGTCAGCCCCGGGCTACTTTTTTCTCAGTGAACCCATTAGCCCTATGCCACGCCACCTGCAGTCCCTATTAGTGCAAAGAAGTGCTAAACACGCTACCCAAGACGCCTTGCTGGCCTTTTCATGTGCTATTTTTACCTTTTTTGTCCAAGTCTTTTTTTCTACTTTGTTTTCTTCTTCCCTCTTCAGCTGGCAACTTCTTGTCTTCATACGTCGTTCTAGCTCGTCTGTCCCTCCCCGTCCCGCCCACAATGGAAGCCCTCACTCCTCTCGTCGACTCGATCCGTCCTATTCTGCAACCTATCACGCAGAATTTGCCTGAGCCCATACGCGACCTTGGCATCTCTCTGATTGGTGACAAGTGTTACACGTCGCTTTTGCTTGACATCGACCATACTGATGAGGCTTGCATCAAGCTGGGTGTCTCCAAGGCCCTGGGAATCGCCATTGTGGCTGCTTCGTCGATTGTCAAGGTGCCCCAGATTATCAAGTTGATGAGCTCAAAATCGGCCGAAGGCGTGTCTATTGTTGCCTACAGCCTTGAGACGCTGGCGTACATGATCACCCTGGCCTACAGCAATCGAAATGGCTTCCCGTTCAGTACCTATGGCGAAACCCTGATGATTTTAGTGCAGAATATCATCATCAGCATTCTCCTGCTCTGGTATAGCGGTCGGCCTGGAATGGCTGGCCAGTTTGTTAGCATGGCTGGCATCATCATGAGCTGCCTGTGGAGTCCGCCTCTGATTCCCATGGACAAGTTGGTGTATCTCCAGGCTGGCGCTGGTGTCTTGAGTGTGGCCAGCAAGCTGCCTCAGATTGCTGCAATTTTTACATCTGGCACCACCGGTCAACTCAGCGCCTTTACCGTAAGTTTACCGCATGGCAAGCCACCTATTTCTACCAATCGCTAACATAAAGCTTGCCTCTGCAGGTTTTTAACTACCTAATCGGCTCGCTTACCCGCATTTTCACCACCCTACAGGAGGTCAACGACAAAACCATCCTGTACAGCTTTATTGCTGGCTTTGCCCTCAACGTCATTCTGACTCTCCAGATGATCGTTTACTGGCGCGCTACACCTGCGTCCAAGAAGGCCAAGACCAATGCTACGACCAAAGAGCCCGTTGCCATTCAAGCTTCAGCCTCTGGCGCCTCGATTACGCCCAAGAAGAGTGGCCCAACCACTCGTCGCAGAGGCTAAATACCGGTATAGAGTATGGTTTGTATGGTGATAGAGTTTTTTTATAGAATACAAATGCTTGTGCATACCAAATCTTATCCAGTGCTGTCAATCCTCGTGTTTCCGATGTATTTCAACCATGGCATTTAGTCTTGTAGCCATGACAAGTTCGCAACATCTTCACATGCCATCAAGCAGCCTTGAACCATACAGTGCATGCTCCATGTTTTTCGCACAGTCCACACATTTAAACCCTTATAGATCTGTCCTACTAGGGTAATCCCACGATTCTACATCAGAGCCTTGCGCCATCGTGGTATTGGCATAGTGAGCATTGGCTAACATTGCAAGTCATTTTATTCCTGAAGCTCAAACTTGTGCACAATCTCCATCCATCTAAACTCACCACCAACCACGCAACCGATTATATCTTTTCTTCTTTTTTCTTCATCTATCGATTCTGGAAGCTACACAACGCCCAACATCGGGCTTCCGCCGGCTGTTGCTAGTCACCATACTGACTGTATCTACTTCATGCTAAATCGAATTCTCGGTAATCGGGCTACTCGACTAGCCCTGAGAAGCGCTGCCCGTCAACATGTTCCTCCCCAGACTGCTATTCGCGTACAAAGGGTAGCCTTCCGCGCCCCGTATCGTCCACTGTAAGCCTTATCCTTAGCCTCCACTGTTTCTATCTTGGCCTTTGCAGCTAGTTAATGCTCAGTACAACAGACGCTCTTTCTTTTTTTGGACCGCAACATGTACCGTTGCGACGTTTCTCTGGACGGATTTGCTAGACCCGTACGTGTTTGGCGATGAAGAGGAAGAGGACCATTCGCGGCAACATGATCACGGCCATAACCGAAACCATGCCCCAGAGCAAGTTGGGGGATCGAAGGGCCAGAACGGGGGACAGGACCATGAAGATGCCGAAAGAGAACATGAAATCGAGGGTTTCTTTGTGGCGTTCCCATTCACTACGCAAGTCTATCAGCCTGAGCCTTATCGCGGGTCGGACCCAGAATGGCAAGAATACATCAAGTTCAGTAAAGACAAAGAGCTTCAAAAGGAGCTTCGGGGTGAGATATTGTGATTCTGAGGCCTCGTGTGTCAATATACGCCGTGCTGACATGTGTCTCAGACAACCTTCTCAAAATTGTCATCAAGAAACTTGGCGCCGACGACAAGCGATCAAAACTATACATGAAGTCTCCGCGGCGGTCGCGCATGTGGCTAGACTACCAATATCCGTCGGCTCCAGCTCCGGAATACTGGCACTCTGGGTATGTTGAAATGAGAACTGGACGCTGATCGATTTGCCATCGAATCACCAAGCTAACATTTTATTTCCCGTAGCATCCTTTACGCTAATGATGGCATTTACTGGACTAATGCAAAGGCGGAATCCAAGCTCTCCATAGATCTGGATCGCATTATGTATCCACAACTTGTCGCAAGCTTCATCTATCAATTTGCCTCGCAGAGCATCGTTCAGTACTACGATAAACTGCGCGCAATTTGGTATCCAGATACCCCACGACCGCAAAGGCCGGCAATCCAAATGAACCCCGTACACCAGGTACTACCGAGTCAAGACAAAGACTTCAAACTGGTGTTAGAGGAAGAAGACCCAAGCAAATCGACTATTGTGGAAAAGATCACGCGCCTAGCTCTTGGCCATGCCATCGCCGTCACAGAGCCGATGCAGTCAACCTGGAAACAGTTTGGCCTAGCACTACAGCGTAAGTGGAGTGGGTACAAGTACCCACCACCCCGTGGCTCAATTATGCTCACGGGAATAGTGGAAGTTGAAACCCCCAAGGTTTGGGTATTAGTAGACGTATCGGCATTTTGGGAGCCGAAGGAAAAAGAGTTCCATGGGCCATCGATGGTGGTGTCAGTTAGAGGGACTTTGCCCAAGGTACAGGCACCATTAAGGTAAAGCGGGGTTTAAGTCTACATGAGGGTGCGCTAATATTGATTTGACATTAGCACCTTGAAGCCTAACAAAAGGGTGTATGTAAAGAGCGTGTGGAATTAGAATTTGAAGCCAATTTACTAGTTTGTGATAATCCGCGACTTTGAAGGCGGCGATGGCTCCTCCCCCCGTTTGGACTATATAATCAAAATTTTGCTGCAAGCCCTCAACAGCCAACCTGCGAAAAGAGTGCAGATAGAGCAGAAGCAGCAGCGGCAGCCGGCCACAAGTACAAAGCATGAGCCGTCTGAATTTGAGAAAGTTGAGCCCGCAAAAAAGAGAGCGTCAAAATGTAGCGAGTGTTATCAGGCTGGCCACATGATGACTTGGAAGGCGTGTGCCCTCTTAGGTATTCAGAACTATTAAGTATATAAATTTCACTGCATTGTTTGCCTCCATTTGCTGCCGCTGCTCCATCTGCTATATCTGCAGTCTTTTCGCAGGTTGGCTGTTGAGGGCTTGCAGCAAAACTCTGCTTAGNGGCGGCGTCGTCGTCTTAAAAGGCTACTTGATTACATAATCACATGCCACACTCGGCTGGCAGCAGCTGGCAAAAAGCTGCCCGCAAGGCTGACGCTCAGATTATTGAGCCAAATCCTACATACGCAAAGCCTTGCCAATTGCGACCGCGCAACTATCTTGTTCCCATCATTTCAAG
Organism: Ceratocystis smalleyi; assembly: GCA_003449175.1. NCBI lineage: Eukaryota > Fungi > Ascomycota > Sordariomycetes > Microascales > Ceratocystidaceae > Ceratocystis > Ceratocystis smalleyi. The sequence continues at coordinate 12,092 of NETT01000596.1, forward strand.
CCCACTGCGAAATCGACCAATAGCTGCCGACGAGGAACAACGCGCAGTGCGTATCTAAAGGACAATTGGCAGGCTGCTTCCGATAAAGGGCCCCCTTTCTCTTCACATATCTACACACGACCGACAGCCATGGGTAAAAAGAAGCGCAGTTTCCCCGATGTCGAGGAAATACTTGCGCGCCCGTGGTGCTACTACTGTAAGCCATATCCAGACACCCACCGGAGCTGGAATTTCCATGCTAACCCTGATACAGGCGAGCGTGACTTTGAAGATCTGAAGCTTCTGATTTCGCATCAAAAGGCCAAGCACTTCAAGTGCGAGCGATGTGGTCGTCGTTTGAACACGGCCGGCGGTATGTTTCTCTCAATGGATTCCCCTGAAGGGGCCTAGTTTGTCATTGCTAACAATGTATGCCGTTCTCTCGCCACAGGTCTCGCTGTGCATCTGAGCCAAGTGCATAAAGAAACGCTGACTGAGGTCGACCACGCGCTGCCCAACAGACAAGGCCTGGAAGTTGAGATTTTCGGAATGGAGGGTATTCCGCAAGAGATTCTGGAGCAGCACAAGACGCGGATCGTTCAGAACTTCTATCAGGCGCAAGAGGACCGACGCATTGCGACAGGCAACCCGCTACCTGGCGACGGCAAACACCCGCCTCGTAAAAAGATCAAGATGGAGACTCCCGAGGAGCTTAAGGCTAGATTACACCAGTACGTTGCTCAGCGCAAAGCTGACAAAGCCGCTGGCATTACGCATACGGACCAGCCAAAGCAGCTTTCGCAGACACTTCCACCGCAGAACGTCCCCGGTCAATACGTAAGTGTGGTCCTAATTTCCTACTAGCCATAAAGACCGCGGCACCAGAATACTAACGCGATGAATAGCCCATGCAATATCCCCCGCCAATCCCCGGCCAAGCACCTGGATTCTCTGGCTATGGTGGTGTCGCAACTGGATTGCCTACGCGGCCGTCTCAGCCCAACTTCTGGCCGCCACCGCCTGGTGTGCACGTCGTGCCGGGCGCGGTTGGATATCCCGCTGCACCACATGCGAATGACGACATAGATGACCTGATTCGCTCAGCGGAAAACAATGCCCAGTCTGTGCAAGCAGCGACGGCAGCACCACCGGCGGAGCCAGCTGCTGTGGAGAAGAAGAAGAAGGATAAGGGTGTGCGTATGATTTACTCGGATACAGAGGTTAGTCCGGAGGAGAAGATGGCGTTGCTCCAGCGGTACGCGTTTGTATCAGCTGAGGCGTAGCCGAGCAGCAGTGCGGAAGAGAGGTTGGTGGGAGATAGCAGCTTAGCTTGCTGAAAAGGGCAAGTATGATTTGACTTTGAGCTTCTTTGCATTTTAGTTTGTCATGTTCTTACAACAAATCTGACTCTATGGTTTCTTATCATGGCTGGCTGCGTGCTTATGTGCTTGTTCTCGGTCCTGTCCCAGGTTAACAAAACAAACAAAAAAAACGGGAACGGGGAGGGAGTCGAGTCGTTCCCAACAAGCAAAAGATGGAACGGTGCCAGCAAAAAGCAAAGGCATAAAGAGTCTCCCCAACTGGGAATCGAACCCAGGTCACCTGCGTGACAAGCAGGTATGATCACCACTACACTATTGAGGATTGAAAATTCTGGTTCACGATGATGATGATGATGAGATTCTATTTATACTCTTGGGACTATCTAGGGTCCCACTGTGGGAGTCCGG
>NETT01000598.1:0-13634 GCA_003449175.1 Ceratocystis smalleyi
CCCCCCCCCCCCCAGTCCTCAACACAAATCGCGACTGCTGACTTCCCTTCTTTCTGCGCTTCATGCTTGATTCTGTGCGGCTCTCCTGCTTGTCTGCTTGTCTCGCCACTGAATCCCCTTCTTTGTCTCCTTGTCTCGGTCTTTGTCTCTGGCATTCCTTGTCCTCCCCTGGTCTGCCTTGATATCCGGATTGGCTCCGAGCCGTTCTTGCTGGCCTTCGTTTTGCTCTCACCAATTCCCTTTTTATAGTCACTTTGCTCATTATTTGCCCCCCCCCCCCCCATTTCTCGCTAGGATTTTCCCCTCGAAAATTAAGAGAAAAATACAATAAATACGCTGCTTGCTTGCTTGTCACGGACGCTTCTGCACTTAAAACCTGTTTTCGTCCTGCTCTCAATTTTCCCTTCTTGTGCTCTGGTTTGCCACACACCACACACCACACTCACGCTCACCAGCCGGCCTTCTCTTATCAATTGCTCCTTCCATTGCTTTCTCTTGTTCTCTTATCACGGAACCCCAACTGTTACTTCACTGCTCATCTCGCGCTTCCAATGGCGCTCTTATAAGAAGTCTCAATCTCCAACCTACCTCCCTTCGTCGTTGGCCTGATTGCCTCGAACCTTCTCCCCCAGTTAGCGACACCCAACCCGCTCCAAAGCCTTGCAACCTATCTCTTCTTGCTCCGCACTCCCTACGATGCCTGATCTCCACCACCCCCACGACCGCGACCTGACCGTCAAGCGTGCCGACTCGGGCTATGGCTCTCTGTATACTTCCAATCCTCGGCGCTCGTGCTCCCTGCGCCGGAGCAGCACTGCCGTCTCCGCCAAGCCGGTCTCCAGATGCTTGCTCTCGTCTTCGTCGTCTTCGCCCTCAGCATCAAAGTCGGCCTCAAGGCCAACGCCAACATCTTGCACGTCTCCATCGGCATCTGCCTCGCCTGCCTCGTCGCCCAACTCCCCCTCGTCAAAACGCCGGGCGCGGTGCTGCAGGCCCCATCATCGCTCGAGCGGCTGCCAGCTGCGCTCGTCGTACTCTCATGCCATGTACCGCAAGCCTACGCCGCCCAGCCATGCGTCCTCATTCTTCCATTTTCCGGCACCCTCATTGCCAGACGAACCTGCCGCTGCCAGTAGCGCCAACTCCTATGCCGCCAGACCTGGCCTGCGCTCTGCCAGTCTTGGGACGGACCCCTCGTACTTTCACCCGCCCCTCCACGACCACAGCCACCCACACTCGCTGGACTCCGATGCCGAGTCTCTCAAGCGGGAGCTGCCCCAGACCACCCAGTACTGGACCAGCGACCACACACGCCGCCTCGAGTACGCTGCTATTGACGCTGCCAGCCGCGGCGTCAGAGGCTGGGTCATGCGAAATCTAGTGCCAGACTGTCTAGTTCCCAAACACAACAAGCAGCATGTTGCCTTTGACGACGACACGGGCAGCGTCCGACGCTACCGTCTGGACCTGGACGATGTGGAAGAGTCTGTCCCGCCATCTTCGGACAAGTCCAAGTGCCCGCGCAAGAGAAGCGGTGCTTTTTCCTGGATTCGTCGCTGAGCGTACGATTGCACATACAACATCCAACTCGCCGCACTGTTATCCGTCTTTCTTCTTCTTCTTCTTCTTCTACTTTTTTCTTCTACTTTTTTAATTCCCCCAACAACCACGACGACCCATGACTTTCTTTTTGTTTTCACCACCCTTTCATTGTTCTTCCGTGCTCCTTGGCTTGGCCTCGTCTCTTCCCGGCTGGCGCCACGCCCGTACAATCCCGGGATGCGGAGGAGGCCCAGGCTGCATCACACCCGCAGCACGTCTCACACAAGCGTCTTCTATTTATGATACCAACGAAACACCGTATACATCCATGCAAGCTACGTGGGCGCCTCTCGAAAGCCCAGCCTTTCTCTTTCATCTTGTATTCCGTCTCTTTCCTTTGTCCGATTTACTTCCTTTAAAATGCCAGCAACGTCATCTACAGTGATATCAATGACGCGAAAGATTGGATCTCACTACCGGGAACCCAGAATTTACCGGCTCCTTTCTTCTGTTTATTCATTTTTATGTTATTTTTGTCTTTGGGGGGGCTTGGTTTGCGATTACACCATTTTCTTGATTTTTTGCAATTTTCGTCGCGTGTTGGTTGAGCGACGGCAAGATATCTACATCCAAACCTCCTATCTAAACTACATCATCACATGCATAGTTATGTTTATATATACACATACACATATAGCAAGCTGCGTCTTGTTTTATTTTTCCTTTCGGCCTTATATGCACATGGTTGTTTGTTTGTCTGACTGCACTGCACCCACGCTCTTCTCCCACGCTTAGCCTCGTATACACCTCTATTTGAGGCTCTTTGCCTGCCTGCCCGACCCCTACCAGTGTACGGTGCTGTGCGGCTGCTCCTCTCTGCCCTGTACTGCGACTTTTTGTTATGCCTTTTCTTTTGGCCCTCGTGTCTGCACAAGTCCGGCATATGGTGTGATTTGTCCATCATCTTGATTTGCCTTCTTTATGCCATCAGGCCTGGGCCTAGTCTACTCATGCCCTAGACAACCCGGTGACGGGCTACGCCGTGACATTCCTAGGCTAGCTCACTCCTTCTTCGTCACGTCACCATCATCCACCCCTCGCCAGAATGTCTTTGCGTCTCTGCTAATCTTCATCCCAGGTTTCTTTCCATCAGTCCGGCTCGACGCACAGCACAGCACCACACCAATCACCCATGACCCCCTCCCTCCCCAAAGCACAGATCGCGCCGGAAACAATAGCCGGTGGTGGACCGAACCGGGCCCTTGCAAGGCCTTTTGCTTTTACTTGTTATGAGCAGGCGCTGACGCCCAAATACGCCTGTAGACATTCTTGCTATTCTTGGGCTTGCAACTTGCATTTGCCTCGTGTCGCGGTGGCTTGCATCTATCTATCAATCTCTCCTGCATAACAATGCAGTCGAAGCTATGTCGAGTAGGGCATGTCTAGGCGGGCAAGTTGGCCTTCTTGTACACATACAAATGATCTACTCCGCCGCACCATTGGCCGGCGTCGCCCCCGCAATGAATATTACACTGGTTCTCTAGTGCTGCGCCCCCACTCAGCGCATTCCCGCATAGACATTGCGTGCCGTTCAGGGCCGCAAAGTACTGATAGTCGGCACACGACGACTGGCAGAGGCCCAGGCTCATCGCCGGATCCGTGGTGGCACGGACGGACAGCGACGGTTCATCGTCGTTGTTAGTCCAGCACGACAGCCTGTTGTAGCCGTTGACGTCTGCGGGGTTCAGCACACGCAGGGCCGAGTTGCTGTAGATGCTTAGGTGCTGGTCGCCACCGCATGCTAGCCCAGCATGGCCCGCACATGGCGTGCTACAATAGTCGTTCGACACAGAATCGCCGCGCCACGATTCGCCATGTCCACAAAAGCAGTCCTTTCCATTCTCCACTCCAAAATTAGGATACTCGGAGCACGCCTCACGGCAGGCCTCAAGGTCCATCGCCTCGCTTTGTATGTGGCTTGCAGCCAGCCGGCGGTCTGCCGTGCTGTCAGGGTAGCAGCCTTGGTAGTAGTACGGCTCCTCGCCGACTACAGCGATGGACTGGGGCTTGCCGTACATGGTCATCCGGCTGCGACCACCGCAGGTTTCGCCAGAGTCACCGCCGCACTGCGAGTCGCACTGCGCCTCTTCGACCTGGGCACCGGGATCCAGGTAGCTGTTGCAGTAGCATGTAGTTCCATTTTCGACGGCAAAGTAGTAGTACATGCCCGACCCGAGACAGTAGTCGACGCACTTGTTGGCAGTCATTGCGGGAGCGGAAAAGCTCTCTTCGATGAAATCGGCCGAGTTGCTTTTCTTGTAGCACCCAATGTATGGGAATGAGGAGTCGTCGTAGCGCGCCGGCGGCCTGTACTCGTTGTTCTCGTAAAGCGAGATTCCGCCGTGTTCCCGGCAGGCCGTCTCACTACAGCCGTCGGCGCACGCCGGAGAGGCAGAGGCCTGCAAGGACCCAGCGTCATCGGAGTTATTTCTGCACGAGCAGGTCCAATCGGCATCGATACTAAAGCTCTGATATTCGGAGCAGAAACTGGAACAGTCAGCTGCCTCAGCCGCGTTAGAGGTCTCGGAGGCTGGAGCACCGGGGTTGGTTTGGACATAACAGCCCTTATATGTAAAGGGGGATGTTGCGTTTGTGAGTTGGTGATAGCTGCGTGCTGCAGCGACTGAGAAGGTGGAGAGAGCCACTGAGACATGGATGGAACGCATATTGCTGCTTATTGGACGTTAGGCAAGACCAAAGCTGAAGACAAGGCCAAGGTCATAGGACACATGGAGCAACAACAGCTCTTGTTATATAGCTAGCCCAAGACACTGTTACTGTTGCTGTTGCCTGGGCCGAAGGACAACCTTCAGCGGCGCATTCCAGCCAGAGCGCTTGGAGCACGAGGGGGGCCCTCGGCGTGGTTCGTGGAGAGTCACATTCCACGGGGTCAACCATCACATTGGATACGGGCATTGAAAGCGACATTCCACGCGGGGTTTTGCGGACCAATCAATGCCTTGAGGGACAGCGAGTCAAGGGGCCAAGGGATGCTTGGAATAAGAATCGCCCTCAACTACACTCTGTCTACCGTTCAGCACGTAAAGTAGACAAGAACCCTTCCTGTTGCTAGCAAAGAGCATGTGATCTGCTGCCAGCTGGCGCTGCCCCCCTGCAGCTGGCGCACGGAGCCCGCCAGGTGCGCGCCATAGCTACTTACATCTGATGTCAGGCCTCTCCTCTGTATTCATATTTTATTGGCCTGTCTGCGTCCAGAAGAGGGGCTTCATTCCTTCACAAATGAGACCATCATCCAAAGCTTGGTAAATGCATAAATGCAGGTATACTGTACTGTACTATCTATGCTATACATGCACGTATGGGTCGGGCGGGTCGGGTCGCATGTACCTGTAAGATACAACATGTTTCCCCCAGCAATTAGCAGGCCCCTTGTGAAGCCCGCCCTCCAAGCAGACCTTGACTGGCTGGCCCCTTTGCCTAGTGTCGTGATACTTGCCCCAAGCAATTAATTGCATCCACAAAGATTAAGTACTCGTACTTCTCCAGCCATTTGCATCCTGTGCTGCGGCATTCTCCACTAAAACAGCCTTCAGGTACCCAGGTACTGACTGAGTAAGAACTTGTGAAGCTTTCTGGCACCATGTTTCCCCCCTTCTTCCCGCCTCAACATTAATTAGTCTTTCGTTCCACGCAGCGCCCTCTTTGGCTGCATGTGCTGTTGTTTCTTTCTCCCTCTCTCTTTTATTCTTTTGTGTCCTTTTTTCTGGTCGCATTTCTTTTCTACTCGCCTCGTCAGACCTATCCATCTCCCTTCAGGGATCCCCCTCCTGCTTTCCACTAGATTCTACCTCCACCACCGTAAACCTGCCGTGCTGGTTATAAGTCTCTGCCTATCCGCCCGTCGCCTGAACTATGCCTGACCTCAACTCTCTGCCACCTTCTCCTCGATATCCCCAGGACTCGCAAGTTGGATCCCAGGCCCTTGTCCACCCACCCGCTTCGACCACCGCTTCAGGCAGTCCAGCCACCATGACCTCACCATCTGCACAGCATGCCGTCCCATCAGCTCTCAACATTCTTCCCTCCAATCAGGCTGCCGTGATAAGCCCGCCGACCTCTGCCCCGTCCCAGCAAGTTTCCGGGCCCCCTCCTGGCCGCCAAACCCTCTCGTCTCGCACCTCATGGCAGTCGCTACACGGCGGAAACGCCGACTTGAACACCAGTGGACCGGTCCCCATCCGCCACCCCCGGCCCATGACAGCAGCCCAGCTTCATAACGAGCTAGAACAGGAGAACGAGGCCGTTGTAAGTTGTTGTGGTCTGCCATCTAACAATTCTATGTTGTGCTAATATCCACATGTCTATCCTCAGGTCAACCGTCTCACGCGCGAGCTCTCGTTGTTGCGGGCCGCCCAGAACGCCTCTGTCATCTCGAACACGTCGTCGACCTCAGCCCACGGCGATTGTATCGTTGATCCGCATGCCCATCCACTCACCAGCCCAGTGTACCCAATCCCCATATCTCCAGCCGCCTCGCGTCGCCATCACCGTGCGGCTTCCAACGCCAGCATGCGTAGCCAAACTGCCGGAAGCATAAGCACCTCATATGAGGCCCGCCGCAGCTCCGCCATCTCGCTATCCCGCCAGGGCAGCTCAGCCTCACGCCGATCGCGCACCGATTCGCCCGGTCCACACAACATGGCCCCTTCGGACTCCACTATGGCCTATCTCCAACAACAGCGCAACCCGCTTCCCACATCCGTGCCTCCCATGATGGGTGCCACCGGTAGCTTGCCTGACCAGGTATCGCCGGCGTTGCTCCCAGTAACACCACGATACGAAGAGACGGCCTACTACAGAGCCGAGCTTGAAGCGGCGAAACGCGAGAACGATGCGCTGAAGCGCCGCATTAGAGAGCTAGAACGCATGGTCAGGAGCCGGCGGCCCAGCGATGCAAGCAGACAGCGCAGCGAGTCTGTCAGCACCACAGCTAGCATAAACCCAACAATTGGCAGTGGCATTGGGGTTGCACCTCCGCGGGAACCCATTCACATCCATACGCACCCCAGCCACCACGGCCAGCCGCCTTCCACTAGTACTAGTGCAACTCCAGCATCGGCGTTGTCTCAGCCTCTGCCCTGCTCGCCCCGGCCCGCTCCTGTGCGTCAGACTAGCACTAGTGGTAGTATTGCAGTGGGGGTCCCCGAGGAAGAAGTAAAGGTGGGGGAGAGTGCCACCAATTCGGGCCTCTCATGAGTGAGCATACATTGGTGTCTCGTTTTTTTTTTGCGGTGCTCTTTTTGATGATTTTGTTCCCGGCTCTACTTGGCTGTGATGTGTTGTCAATGCAAGATTGGCAACGATGAAAAGGGAAAAAAAAGAGAAAAAAGAATTGCATGACCAAAGTGTTCACAAGATCAGTGTACATGGTGCAGTAGCTGGAGGGCGATGCCTGGACTTCCCACGAGCCCCCGACTGTGTTTGCAACTGCGGTACGGACATGCGTATCGAGTCAAATTACTCGCAAGCAGCACTAAGGTGGCCTTTTATACATAGAAATGACGCCCAACTACTACCAGAAACCGATGCTTTCATTCATGTTCATACGCAGGTTGGCTATTTCATGAAAAAGGACCAAGTAAATATACAGATAATCGGACAAAGAATACTAGTATAACAGAATGATAACAATGCATAACAAGAAAACAAAGTATGAAGTAAACAAGACAAAAGAAAGAAAAGAAAAAAAACCAGTCCGTGTAGGTGGTGTTTTTCGTTGGTCGTCGTGTGTGTTCATTCAAATCTCTTCTCCGAAAGAAACAAGCCAGCTTACATCGACGGGGGAGCCTTGCTATCCGGGCCCGAGGCGGCCTTGGCATCAGAAGGATAGCCAACCTTTATATCAAGGCCGGCAGCAGGAGACGCAGCATTCTGAGGCGACAATGGCACGCTTGCATTGGGGACGCCAGCGGAGTCGGTGGTCGCCGAGCATTTGGCTTTTCCAAAAACCTTTTCCAGACCCGACGCCTTGTAGGCACTACCGCCGGCCTGGTCCTTCTTCAGATCAGCCAGACGGCGGGCCTCGGCGTGGATGTCCTGGGCCTGCTTGGATCCTTCCTCGTAGAACTTGGCAATCTTTTTGCCGGCAGGTGTGCCGACAGCCTTTTCAAAGTACGAGTTGAGTCCAAAGAGCAGGCCCTTGCTACGGGTGGAGATGCCATACGACTCATCGGTGGCGCGGGCGCGGTCAGTGGCCTTGTACTTGGAATCAAGGCTTTGCAGGGTGGCCAAAAAGCGCTTGGAAACGTTGTGCTTCTTGTCGAGCACGACGGCCTGCTCGAGGGCAGCATCGCCGACCACGTAGCCGTGGGCCAGGTACTCGGCCAGGATGCGCGAGCGCGGCTTTTCCTCCTGTGTGATTTCATCGCCGTCGCGCTGGGCAGGTGTCGGGTCATTGTGCTCGTCGAGGTTAGCCGAGCCGGTCACGGTGATCTTGGACGAGCCGAGCTGGGTGTGGTGCAAGAGCAGGGCCGTCTTCATGGCAGTGTCCTTTTCGAAGGTGACAGTAGCCTTTTTCTTGTCGGCGCCATCAGCCTCGATGGAGATAGCAGTGACCTTGCCACTATGAGCGAGGGGGGCAGCGGGGTGTTAGCTGTGAGGCGAGACAGATATCTTGGGCATTGCGGGGCAAAGCAGCAGATTGCATGTATGGTGTAGCTACTTACCAGAAGCTAAAGAAGTCCTTGATCTCCTTGTCGTCCGTCGAAGCGGAGATGTCAGTGACGTAAACAACGTTGGTCATGATTGCGGCAGTATAATGGGGCGGGAGAGAAGAAGAGGCGATGGACGTGGATCAGAAAGAAGAGGGGTGATGTGAATGTAACAGAGAAGGGCGCCAGCCTACTAGCAAGCGCAAGAGAGGGGATGGAGGCGTCTTTATAGGCGGCTCGTTGTAGCAGTGCTGTCTTTCGTTTGCTCTGTTTTCCGTTCCTGATGCGACCTGCTGAGCTATGCTAGCTAGCACTAAGCTAAGAACATTGTAAGCCTATACAGCCAAGCCCTTAGTCTCTCGTCTCCCTCTATAAGCCGAGCTAAGCTAGGCTTCCCTCTTCAAATCCCCGAATGCATGCGTGTACCGCACTCGCACTACACTGCATTTTCACTACATTTGTGCCACATTTGCGCCATATTTTGCCCTGAAATCAGCATTCTATGAGGTTCTTTGCATTCCTTATTCCTGCCTTGAGGGATCTCCCCTCTTTCTCTGTGCCAGAAGCGGCTGCCGCTTCCATGCTCCGTCAGCTTGCTGCCGCTCGCTCGCCTCTATGACGCTGCTTGCTTATGCAAGTGCACTATGCACAGTACGCAGATATACAGCATGTAAAGCGTCCGCTCGGCCAAAATATGCATCAGTGCAGCAGCGCTTGCTGTGGGAAGAGGGGAAATCGAATAGCGTTCGTGGCTGTACAACTAGGCTGCCAGTTAAAGTGTGGCTGTATACATGGTGTAGACGCCAGGACTTTGCTGTCTCAATAGGCGTCAGAACTAGCGGCTTCGTGACTATATAGCCGCCACGCCGTAGATTCTAACATGTGACAGTGCATGTGCAGGCACCGGCTTTCGCGTGCGTGAGTGTTGCGATGTTGAAGCCCGAGAGAACCGTCGGCCGTTAGGGCATAGACGGAGGGGAGGGGTAGGGTTATGATGTACAGGGTTAGCGCCAGATCATGTGACGCAGGCGCACAAAGCGAGTTAAAGCAATCAAATCAAATTTACGTGTATTCATGGTGTAGGTGTAGCTAACAATTTGATGCAAAATGGCACAAGTAGATTCCGCAGGCAAATAAATCAAGCATGGCGTGGAAAAGATGGAACAAAGCAGACTTCAAACGGATAGGTTTCCAATAGAAAACCTTCTTGGTGTGTGCATTAATGCCAATCTGCCATTCGACAGGCCGTGTTGGGTTGGTTGGTTGGCTAGTCCAGCGAGATTACAACCTGCAGGCATTGGGGTAGTGGGCGGCGGCGGCGGCGGCGGCGGCGGCTGGCGGTCAGCGGTCGGTGGTTGACGCGTAGCTCTCCTGGGGTCAGCATGGATTTTGCTTTTGGCGTTCAGGGGAGACACATCAAGGCCGGCCGTGTCCATGCCATGTCAAGTAGTATTGGCTTGAAGAGGCATGCATAATGGACGTGTGTGCGTGTGTGCGTGTGCGTGTGCGTGTGCGTGTGCGTGTGCGTGTGGTACGTATAACAATATAAGGCGTATGTATGTACAATGCATGAAGGGGGTTTCCCATGAGCCGCCAGGCGTTAACATTGGGGCCAAACTAAGGATGCCCCATCAACACGATAGGGCCAGTGTCCGAGCACCCCTCATTGGATATTGGTTGGTGTTGACATTGGGATGGTGTCAGGAAATGAGCTGGGGCTCGGTATCAGAGGTGATCGACGCCCAAGGTGGCAGGACTGAAGGGCACAGCCAAATGGAAAGAAAAAGGCAGACGAACAAAAGGACAAACAAAAGATCCAATGGCAAAAGCGCTGGACTAAATAACTAATAGTGCTGAAAGATGCTGGGTATCATGAATAGCGGCAAGCAGAGGTAAAAACAAGTTATAAAAAAAGAGGCTAGCGAAGACAAGAGCGGCCGGGGTTGCCTTCGGCTCTCCTGATACTGGCACCGCTCGAGTACGCGAAAGGCAAAAGAAAGCAAAAGGCTTTTGTTGGCTGATGGCTGTTGGTTGCTAGTCGTTAATGTGCAGATATAGAAAAAGCAATTGGTGTGTTCGTGATAATTATGAGGGCGTCGCTGTCTGGCAAATACCCGGCAACTTGTGTCAAAGTCAAGTCACGACGGCCGAAAAGACGGATAATCCAGTGGGTTGGGCGGCGGCGAAAGAGAGACACATGGCCTCACATATCGAGGCTAACAGACTGTGGTGTTGTCTTGGACGTGAAGCGCTTAGCAAGGCTCTGGCAGACAACGCCAACGACCATGAGCGTCTCGATGCCCATGAGGCCGATCCAGAGGCTGTTGAGGATCTGGTCCTCAGAGCTAAACATAGAGCTGTCGATGTGGAAGCGGTCGACACGCAATGAGCTGATGTTAAAGGCGTCCATGGTAGCGAGAGAGCGACAGAGATCAGCGAGGGGTTGTTGGAGAACGTGTGAAAAGGAGAAGGCAAGAACAACGACAGCAAGACTGGCGACGAAACGATGGGCAAGCTTGCAGATCGAGAAGGAGAAACGAGCCTCGTAGGTGTATATAGATGGAGAGAGAGAGGGGAAAAGAACAATATATAGAACAGAGCAATAACGCAGTGTAAAGGGATGGCAGCGGACGCCTCTGAATAATGAGAAGTGGAAGAGGCAAAGAACGGACAAATCAAGAAACTAGCTTCCCTCTGCATAAATGTCCACAACAAGACCAGGCGAGTTTATATTTCAAGAAACAAAGGCCCAACGGATTCAAAATCCTCCCCCGACAAACTCTACAGGGAAAAGACGTCTGGGCTTCAACAGGGACCAGGATCGTTTGATTTGGCGAGACGAGACTGGGGGTATGGGCATGTGGTAGTACACCAGGCCCGACATGCAAAATGTAATAGATGTGCACTAGGGAGCACCCACTTACCAACATGGATAGCCAGCTTGGCCACACCTCTTCCTCCTTCTTCCTCCTTCTCCTCCCCTCTCCTTCCCCCTCCCCATCTGTGCAAATAGGCAACTCAAGCGAAGAGGGGGATGCAAATTCTCGTGCACCTACTCTCACAGCAGCCCAAGATATTGCAAGGGTATGCCCCCCCTCCTTTTGGCAATGAGGGGCAGCTTGAGACCACTCCAAGGGAGGAGGGCATGATGTCGGGGCGGAGCTCACGAATGCTAAGAGAATATGTCTCCTCCGCTGCACTTCTGGGGCGGAATTCAAGTGGCCAACAAGACTAGTATAGCGTGGAGAAAACCTTGTACACTGTAGTGACTGATGACAAAGTTATGAACTGATTGACGCTCATAGACGGGCGCTGCCTGCAAACAAGAGAGCCTCGTTGCCTACACCCGCACTTCTGGAGCCAGCCAAAGGCCAGCCAAAGCCCAAGCACCGGACATCCCTCTTCCTCCTTTACTCCTGTACACACGTCTTCTCAGACTATCCCGCTTCCTGCCAGCTGCAGCTTGATGTTGAACTGCACTGCAACGTCGACTTTGCCAACGTCACGCCAACAAGGACAGCCAAGTGTCGGTCTGTCTTTTTGATAAGCAAGAAGCCTACAGGATCACAAGCGCTACGAAAAGTGACAAACCAGACGGGAGGAAAGAGAACAAACGAGTAAAAAAAAGCCCTTTGAAGACCCCACCCTCAGAGCACAGATTAGACTGCATGGCTAGCTGCATGTAATGCATCCAAGTACGCACGTTATATGCAGTATTTTGCTGGCTGCACGCCGCCAAAGACAGCGCGTAACTGGACAGATGCGACTCTTACATTCGTTTCTTGTGACCCCCATCGAGATGGAGAAAGACGGGAACAAGAAGACTGGCAAACCCCGCCACTACTTCTGTCGCTTCGACCTCGACCTGTGCAAACATGCATCTCCAGTCTCGCCCGAAGAGAAGCCCGGCATTGAAAACTGCTGTCGCCTAGCCAAGAGCAAGCTTTCCAGGCCCGTAATATGTCTCGAGAAATACACATGTCGAGCTCTGGCTCGCATTCATCTCCTAGAGAAGCGGTGAGTCTGTCCACACCCGGACCATGGAGCGGCCCAATGTGCCATCCAAAGCCCAACTTGCGGGGGATTCACTCATCTTACCCTTTACACTCACTCACACACACACACACACACATGAGCCACGAAGTAATCTCCATTTCTGCTTTAATTTGCTAACAAAAATCGTCGGAGGATTTATCATGCCCTGGTGGTTTTCGGGGCACGTGCGCAGCTGTCCGTCCTTCCTGTCGATAAAACCAGCATATAATTCAGCGGCACTGTAGGAGGGGCGACTGGGAAAATAGACGCGATATTGGGTGCCTGTATAATGCACAAGTTCCGGAGGATATAGCACGGGGAAAACACAGGTCAAGATTTATAAAAAAACGCAACACAAATTAATAAGAGAAGGGGGAGACATATGCACCAGCTCAAGCCGGCGTTGAGTATCAAGGCGTGGAGTAAATCACGAACCGACCAATCCAGTGCCACTTGGACCAGCTTGTTACCAAGCCCAGAGCAATTTCATCTCGTTTCTTACCTCGAGGGTGTGTGGCACGTGTGCACTATAGCAGACGTTAGGGGGAGCAATGCCGAAACAATCTTCTAGAAGATTCACCAAACAAACACACGTCTTGTAACAAGGCCAAGAAATAAGTCGTGGCACATGGCCAGCCGGGCATAAGCTAGCCAGCCAGACTTGGCAAGTTGGTCTTTCCGTCCTATGGCTATAGTTATAGTGCATGCATTTTGTGTGTACTCGAATATTATTTGTTAGTTGGTACATACCATGCCCGTCGTACAAGCTCTATCATGTAAGAACTCAAAACTATGAACGTTACCGATCTGTATACCGCTGTAAACCAGGAAGCATTCCTGAAATGCCGTCGTATTGCTGCGAAATAACAGTAGGTAGACGTAAAATAACACAACAACGATAGCATTCCTGAAGTAATTTATCCCTTACGTTAAGCACGATGAGGTCTTGATCCACGTTAATAGCAAAAAGGAATTATCATAACAAAGGGTTAGTTATACCGAGCACGACCTTGGGATCGTTTGAATAACCCTTCTTAAGAAGAGAGCTATTAAAAAGAGAGAACCATGACGCTCGACGACGGAGCGGCTCTGGAGACACGGGGAATCGAACCCCGGACCTGATCCAATTGCTGGGCGGTGCCATGCTAAGGATCCGTCATACCACTAGACCATGTCCCCATCGGTGAACGAGATATCCGGCTTTTACCCAACATAATAAGACCATTCCGGGCCGGCTCCGTCGTATACCAAGGGGGACAAGGCGTGTAGGAGGAGAACCCCCCCGCGCGGAGCTGCGAAGGAGCCAACGCAGGACTCCTCGGACGG
>NETT01000599.1:0-13604 GCA_003449175.1 Ceratocystis smalleyi
TCCATGCCGTCTTCAATGTCCTAGCTTCCCCCTTCACTACTATAAGCCAATGCCTCACAGCTTCTCCATCGATGGGCACTCCTTGTAGGAGTCAAAGTCCACATGTCACATCCTGCATAATGCCCTATCGTTTCCCACAACCCTGTTGGCCTTGGCCTCTCGCTCACTTTCCACCTCCGACTATTTACCTTACCTACAGAAGCCCTTGCCCTTTCTCTTCCATCACAGCTGTGGCTCGCCGACCCAGCGGTTCAGAAAAAAATGATGCTGGCTCCCATATGTCTGGTTCGTCGACGGCCCCCCCGCCCCCTCCCCTAAGTAAGAATCCTTACTTTTTTTTTAGTTACGTGCAAAACATCATAGTGCTACTCCACTCCTTGTTAGTTTATGACCATCTAGCAGGGGCGCGGAAAGAGAGAATAGGAATGGATAGGGCTTGAAGCTTTACCTGGATTGTCAGTCCAATCATCACGTGAAGATACAAGTTATGCCTCTTGTAAGAATGGCGAGCACTCTGCTCAGCTGTCTTTCCCTCCCTTCTTCGCCCGAATTTCCGTCTTCTTCTTCCCCATCCATATTACTACACCCCTTTCTTTCTTAACTCCTGAAGCCCTGAATTCCTTCTCTTCTCCTCTTTTATTTCTTTTTTATCATTTCTTTTTTGGTATTTCTTTTTTTTCTAATATTTCCTTTTTATCAGCCCCTCCTCCGACTTGGTGTGTTTGATGGTCCACTGTAAACATATCATCACCCCGACTCCGACCCTCATACACTTTCACGCCAAACCTGAGCTAATGTCCATCAAAGGAGAAGGCAGCGCACTGTGATCCGATCTTGCCTCTGCATTGTCGGATGTCCTCCGCGAAAGTATTCTATCCGTATTAGGCTAAGGCTCCCAAACAAACTGAATATCTAGCAGGGAAAATCCTAGAATATGAGGCTGCTTATCCATGGCTGTGCCTGTTAGCGGCAGACGAATAAGAGCCACAAGAGAGAAAAAAAGACAACGTTGCTCAGAGTTTTTGGTTAGGCACGGGGGAAAAAGAAAAAAAAAGAAAGAAAGAAATGTAGCAAAGCCAACCAGCCCAACTATTGAAAAGAATACCCTTGGCATGTCATGTTAGATAAGGGGAAAAGCAGGCCTTGAAGAAGCTGAACATGCCCATCTATAGACTTATTTTCTATCTCATTTCTCCTGTTTCTGGCCAACAGCAAGTCTCCCAGGTGGCATTACCCAATGGTTTGTTGTTGACATATGCAGGAGAAGTCCCCGTGGTCTCCTCGAGCGGTTAGTTTCTGACACCACTCATACCCACCTTACCTTATCCCTCACAAGTCTGGTAAGTTTCATTCATGCTCTTGGTCAATATATTCCAACTTACACAGCTTGTCCTTCCCTCCGAGTATCCGAGTAACCAGCCACATACTAGCCTGTCCGCTTCTCCCCTCAATAGAAAGCTGAAGCCCATGCTAGCGCGCCCATGCGTCTTGCTTAGGTTATGGAATCAAGGGGGTACAACGGCGGTGATGGAAAGAAAAAGGCGGCAGATGCGGTCAAGATTAGTCCAAGCTTAAACGCGATGATCATAACATACACCCACTATAAAACAGACATGTCTGCAGACCAGCATGTGGATATGTAGTGTACTATGTCTGACGCACTCACATTTGTCTGCTGCTCCAAGGGTCCAAAAGGATTAATTCAAGCAGCGCTGATAGTGTGCATAGATACCATGTTCCCCGTCCAGGGTTATATTCCTGCTTGTGTGCTGCGATGTTTCTCGGGCTAACCAGGCTACTCCTTGCTTCACCAAAGCTGTCTAGAGCAAAGAGAAAAGGTCAGGATGTTCTAGCCCTTTATCGAGCTGCCCACTGCCTGCCTAGTAGGGAGCAAGAGCGTCTTTCAAAAAGCTAGAGCAAGGGACTGGACTGAGGGGCGCTCGACATATAGCAGCAGGTAGCAGCAAGCTTTGGCCAATTTAGCCCCTGCGTTTTCTTCATGCTTTATCTGACCGTGTACATTCTACACAGTACTGGTAAACTTGAGAGCAAACAAAGTCTGTGCCAAATTCTGACAGAGTGGCTTTGTTTGTTGTACATATATATACATGTATTTGAAACTATTTTCCGACCAAGCTTGCAGTGCTTAGTCAGCGATGATATCGGTATAGGGCCAGAGCCATCTATTAATAGTCGTTGTGGTACAGACAGAATGATTTAGTCAGCATAAACCGGTATAGGTTTCTGTATATTGACTGCATACTGTATACTTGTCCGTTTTTGCAAATACGAGTGCAGACATATGCATACGTGTCTATATTGTTTGCATGGAAGGTCAAGCCAGACTATCCGTGTCTCGATCTATAAGTCTCCTTGTACAGGGGACGATTAGCTGCCCGTTGCTTTGTGAGCATGGCTGGGTGTTATTGGGCGGGCTGCTTATAGTACACTTGGTGGGAACCCTAACGAGCAGGGCTGCTACGACCGTATATATACTCAGACGATGTCTCGTGAGCAGCATCAGAAACAGCAACAATACGCTCAGATGTGTCTTCTATGTGTGCATGTTGCATAGATGTCGCAATCACCAAAACATCTGCAGGCCTCAACAAGGGGGCCTGGTTTTCATCACCCCTGGTGTCTTTGGCACCAGCACAGTTCTGTCGCTCTGTCGCGCTTTTGTGTAGAATGGCACCAGGGAATAGTGTAGTAGTAGCCAGCCTTTCACATTGTGTCTGGCAATATCACGACGCTTCTGTACTGGGAATCCAAAAAGAAAAGGGGGGGACGAGCGGACAGAAAAAGAAAGAAAGAAACAACGATTTCTGCGGGGGTAAGGGGCTTATTGGTCTTGTCAAGGTGTCAGCAGGGCTGCTCCCATCTCACCACATGCAAGTCTACCATCACAAGTAGCCATAGTGGATATGAAGGATAGAGTAATAGAGAGATGTTGTGATGTAATAAAAATGCCAGAAAAAAAGAAAAGGAGAATCAAACATAGATCATAAAGAAATTAGAGAAAACCCCCCAAATAAAAAACTCGTGCAGCAAAAGTAGGAAAATGTGACAAGACAGGGAGGACATGGGCATATGGAATGGTGTGTTGTTTCGCCTGGGCGAACCATACGTAGACTGCCAGCCCAACCAACAAACTTTGTTTGGCGGTGAAACCAGACTAGGGATGTTACTCTGTGGTTGGTCCCCTTTTGCAGAATAACAAAGGAGTTTGAGTTTAGGCGCTACGACAGCAAGAGCTACAATAGGCCAACAATGGGTACAGACTACGAAAGGCTAGGCCTGAAGAAGTCAAGCCTTTCTTTCTGTTCCCGTCATGTTGAGGTGCCCAATTCCGCATGGCTAGGCCAGAGTGGCACAAAGCTTGAGCGTGCAAATACGCACATTGTTTCTGGCGAGGACTGTTGACGAGGACACAATAGCTACCCAAACCTTCTCTTTCCTCCCATGAATGATGACATCAACCACCTTGCGCACTGACCTTATAATTACCAAGAGGAAATGATTACAGATAGGCCAGGGGGGGGGGACAGGCAAGGCCTTTGGCTCTGAAGCAAATAAGCTGTTTGTTTACGTTCGGCTACGGTTCATGGCCAGAGGGAGTGTCCAAGCAAATACATAGGATGCATATGTAGACGCACATGTACGTATCAAGACGATGATGCCATCGAGCAACTCAACGGGTAGGGAAAAGATGGGGAAGAAAAGCAAGACCAATGAAAATCGTGCTGCGTATCTCTTCTCCCCCATTACGCGCTTGTTTTCTCGGCAAGATGCAAGACGCATACACACAGGCAGGCACGTAGGTAGGTGTAGACATGGAGGCACATGCACAGGGACATCTCGACTATGAATGTACATGTGTGTACACACATGTATGTTATACATATGGTGCCCTACGTACATATGTGATGCTACATGGTACGCTGTTGTGCAATGTGACTCTATGATGTAGTGGGGAGATATTCCACTGGATGATACGCCCATCTCTCGCCGTTATATCCAGCCCTGGCTTCTAAGGAGCGGATGGAGAGAAGGAAGAGAGCGTGCGAGTGGGAGTGAGAAAGAGAGGATCTTTCGATATTGGTCTTTTGACCCTTAGCACTTTGGATTTTGCACCTTGTGTTTTTTTTCTCTTGGCACTACTTACATTCGTGGCCTTGGTCTCTCTTGCTGTCCAGATACAAAGCAAGAGATGCTCAACTCGCTAAACCTTTTGACGTACCGTTTGGTGGCACATGTGAAAGAAGAACAAGAGGGCCCTGCTTGGGCTGATCTGATCATACGAGCAGTTAGCCCCGTAATTAAGTAGAAGAAACAAACAAAAAGGGTTCTCTTGATGCAATTTCCCTTGCCCTTCATTTAACATGGACGAAGGAGGGGGGCTTTGGGGCTTTTTGGAAACAGACAAATAACCATCATAATCTGTCAACTAAGCTTGTCTCGCTGGCCTAGGCGCTAGCAACGCTTAAACACGGGACAAGGATAGGGGTGATACTGTTGTCAAGATCTCTTCAAAAGCTATTGGCCAAGCCAGGGGCCCGTTCTTCAGCTCGCCCGGGCTGGCTATGGACAGGCCATTCAGTCAATTGGGGTAAATAGCAGCATAGCATCGCTATCTATGCTCCTTGCGGATATGGTATGCTTCTGTAGCCGTTCGGGACTCAGTTCATGTCTTTTCTCGCTGACTTCCCCGACTAGACGTTGCGTCTTTCTCTCGGGTTTTTCTCCTTTTTTTTTTTTTGCCCCGTCGAAATTCAAGACTGTGCAGTCTGAGATTCTAGAGTTTCTTCTCATGTGAAATCAAGGTGGCAATACGAGTGTGACTCGCGACAGACACCCCCCCCCCCTCATAGCTGGCTTGTCTTGTCCCCCAAATTTCGGGCGAGCTTTTCGGGCTGCCATAGCGTCATTGGCTATCACCAATCCAATCCTTCTCCGAGATACTAAATCTCGGTTGCAACGCCTAGAAATCTAGTCGGACGAAACATTGGAAGGAAAAGGGTCTTATCAACCCGTACTTCCTTTACCCAAGCACCTGTGCTTCCTAGGGGGAGAACATATCACATCACATGTGCGTATGGTATGGTGTGCATGCTACAGTATATAGCAACATACCGACTATCACAGGATCAATGAGTATTCATGATTGGACAGGTCAGACTCGGGGCTCTCCCGCAGTGCCCATCACATCACATAGTGTCGTATGCTTGATTTGATTTGAATATATTTATCGTCAGTGTCGTATGCATGCATATGATTGGGAATATTTGCGGTATGGCGAATTAGGACAAACATGTGCAAGCGTAAACGACGGCTATTCATTGGCTGTTTATTCTGCGCAGAAACCCACGTGATATCCGAGCACTAGGGTTAGAGTGAGGTTGTAGTCGGGGGTTTCATTTCATTTACTTGGCTATGACTGGCAACACGAATCATAAACGGCTGCACAAAAGTCGCAAGCAGTCATTTTTTCTTTGTTCTTCTAGATGCAGTATCATTGAGAATTGCGCTCACCACGAGTAGCATGGAAACCACTGCTACCCATAGCACTGCTGCAACGGCAGCATTGCCATATCATGAACCTACCATCGCCGCAGTGCTGACACAAGCATCGCTTCTGATTGCATTGAATGTCCTGAACTCTGCCATTGACAAACTGGCATACTGCGGGCTGCTAGGTCAGATAGCTTTGGGCATCACGTGGGGCACGCCTGGTGTAAAGTGGCTAGATGACACACTGGAGACGACGATTGTGCAGATTGGATATTTAGGCCTGATTCTGATGGTGTATGAAGGTGAGGCGTTTAGGCCGTGCTGCGAATATGAAAAATGTCGCCCCCCTCTTGTCCAAGATACTGCGTTGCTAATTATGAGGCAAACTAGGCGGACTATCAACTTCCCTATCGGCTTTGAAGGCAAACTTCTGGCTCTCGTTAGGCGTGGCATTCACCGGGATTGCCCTTCCAATTAGCTTCTCTTTTGTTCTCGGGACCCTGCTTAACGCAACTAGTCTCCAGTGTTTTGCCGCAGGAGCCGCTTTGTGCTCAACCAGTCTTGGGACGACCTTTACGCTGTTGCGTTCTAGTGGCCTTGCTCATACGCGATTGGGGGTTATTCTCACCAGTGCAGCAATGCTGGACGACGTGATAGGGCTAGTAATGGTGCAGGTTATCTCAAGTCTGGGCCAGTCTTCCTCTCCAGGCGCTGGGCTATCGGTGTCTAGTGTTCTCCGACCAGTATTGGTATCTATGGGATTTGCAGTCCTTGCTCCTGCTGTCTGCGTTTGGGCTGTGAAGCCACTTACGGTCCGCATTAGTTTGTACAGACAAAAGCAAAGCATGCCGCTACTGATACAAGAGGCCCTGGGGCGCCCGGAAGCTGCGGTGATGATCCACACACTTGTCCTTCTAGGGCTTGTAGCAGGCGCAGGATACGCAGGTACGTCGGTTCTTTACGCTGCATATATTGGGGGTGTTTGTGTGACTTGGTGGGACACGGAGATTTCTTGCCATGAGCCGAAGGCACGCACGGAAGCAGAGCAAAGGCAGAGCAGTGGAGTGGTAGAGAGGCTCAGCGGCTTGCAGGCGTACGAAATCTACTACTCGGGAGCCGTGAACCGGGTCTTGAGGCCCTTCTTCTTTGTGAGTTACAGATTCTTTGCTCTTTTGTTTATGCTATTTGTCTCCACGATCAAGTAGAGACCGAACATGCCGCTAATGTACACCAATGTGGTGGCTGTAGGCTTCCATTGGGTTCTCGATACCTATAACGGAGATGTTTTCTCGAACCGTGGTATGGAAGGGGGTTGTTTACTCCATATTGATGGTTTTGGGCAAGGTTGCCTGTGGCCTATGGCTGGTGCGGATATCTCTGCCCCACACGTTCTGCCGTCTGTATAGCGCCTTCAAACACACAACAAGACACCTGATGAAAAGAATGTGGCCGATACCGACCTGCTTATCGCCAAAAGTAGAAAAGCCAGATGCCATGGCTGTTGATGCAAATGCCCAAGCTGGCTCCCCTTCGCAAGCCGGAAGCCCTTTTGAGAAGAATGGGGGTGGTGTGGCTGCCCACACAGGGGAAGAAGAAGCGGCATCTAGAGAAAGGAGCGAAAGGAGCGGTCCGTCGCATAGACATACTTCTCCTGCAGGCCCACGGCCATTGTCTCTGTATCCGGCCTCTCTCCTCGGATGTGGCATGGTTGCCAGAGGAGAAATTGGCTTTCTGATATCCTCGCTCGCCGAGAGCCAAGGCATCTTTGAGGCTTCACATACAGATGGCCCTGACGAAAGCCATTCAAGCTCGCAGATCTTTTTAGTTGTCACTTGGGCTGTGGTGCTGTGCACCGTAGTTGGGCCGCTTGCTGTTGGACTTTTGGCCCAAAGACTGCGCAGACTTCAAGAAGGCCCAGGAGATGTTGGTGAGAATAGTGGTGATGGCTCGGTCGCAGTGCAGGCGGATGGCCGCCAGCAGAGTAGTGTACTTGGCGTTTGGGGCTTGGATAGCTAGACATACAGGAAGAGCCGCATGTCTTGTGATGTAGGGTTGCATAAATATGCGGGGGCTGCACTGTGTTGACTTTGAACTCGGTAATGTCGTCGGGGCAGTGACGTTGAGGAGTGCAGCAAATATGTATAGAACAAAGTTTCTCAAAATCGAAAGGATACTGAAGCATGTCTTCGTTATGCCGCCAAGTCGTCGTCCTGCAAGTGCTCCACTAAGTAGCGACATTTCTGCGGGGGTTCTTCCCTGAATCAAAGTTGGCAATAGCCTCTCTAATTGTGTAGCTTTCTCACTTCCAAGGAAACTGCTTCCCTGGCTAGCAGCCCCCGCTTTCTGCTCGCTCCTTCCATATATTGCGCAATAACTTTGCGGCTCCCAAGACTTTCATACTCGGCCATTTTGCCTACAACAGAGACATACTCACAGCGCAATCGTTTGTTTAACTGAAGCTCGCAGTAAATGGGCGATATAAGCTCATAAAATGCATATCTGGACTGTTGCTGATTCCTTCCTGCCCAAGCTGCGTTGCCAGCTTGGCGAAGGCCCTTACTACGAGCCCGCTACCGACTCAGTGCGCTTTGTCGACATCAAGGCCAACTGTCTGCATACAGTGTATCTCGCTACTAAAACCCTAGCAACTCTCCCGCTTGCCACACGCGTGACCGTGACTGCGGATATCGCCGGCGTTGACCCAGTGCAGACAATCTTGGCCGGTGCGAAGCATGGCCTAGCGAAGCTGCATCGCAAAACCGGTGAGCTGGAGTACCTGGCGCCACTAACGGAGCAGCAAACCGAGCGGCTGCGGCCAAACGATGGCGCGGTTGGTCCAGATGGCCGGTTTTGGCTGGGATACATGACCGACTTTGGGCAGGGTGATTTCCGCCCAGAAGGTAAGTAGTATTTCTTGCACAACCATAGAAAGACGGCGCTTTTGCATATACGTAGACGGAATCACTGACGCAGTCTCTGAAATACCAAAGGCGGGCTGATAACATACGCTCGCGGCCAGCGTGAGCGGCACCTCCCGTCGCTGCCTATCACCATACCCAACACCATTGGCTGGTCGCCCGATTCCTCAACCATGTACTTTACGCACTCGTCGGCCCGCCAGGTCTTTGCATTCAACTACGACGTCGCGCAACATAGTTATTCCAGCCAGCGTGTCTTCTATACCCACGGGGGAACGGGCGAGCCTGACGGCTTCCGTATTGACACCGAAGGGAACATGTGGCATGCGGTTTACGGCGAGGGTAAGGTCCTGAAGATTACACCAGATGGCGAGGTCGTAGGCGAGGTGCATCTGCCCACGCGCAATGTCACTTGCGTGCAGTTCGTTGGCTCAAAGCTGTTCATCACAACGGCCGCTGACGAGGATAGCGGAGATGAAAAGAGCATGGAGTTTGGAGGGGCAGTTTTTATGGTGGAAGTTGGCGCCCAAGGTCTGAAGCCGTTCGAGTATAAGCTATAAGGATTCAGTGCGAGGCAAATTGCAGTGTATTCTATTGAATGTTATATGTGTATATAATGGTTTACGTTGTAGGCTGTATGGCAAACTAGCAGGTAGGTAGGTATATCTTGAAATAAGCAGATTTACTTCCATATTAATCACACCTATAGAGGGCAGTAAGAGTCTCGGGCTACTCATCCGCCTTACAGGATGTATCCATCGTCGCCCAGAACAGACCACTCGCGTACGGCCCGACCCTCCTCCAAATCAACACACCACCAGAGCACATCCTTGGCCTTCTCTGGCTGCCCACTCTCCTCGTACGCGCGCGAAAGCGCAAACCACGCCTCCGAGTTATTCCAGCCCGAGCCGCGCTTGGTCAGCGCCGATAGCAGGCCATATGCGCGGTCACGTGCTGCTAGGCGGTCGATCAAAGGGAGTGACGAGGGCTGCGGCTCAGGCGAGAAGTACTTGTGTGGAAGCGTCGAAGCGCGCTTGGAGTCTGGATAGGACTCGGAAGCTAGGTTAGTTTCGCTTTCGGCATTAGAGAAGGAGGCTGGTGGTCTGATGGGACGATTGGGACCGAGGCCTAGGGGCTCGTTGGTCAGGGGTGATGATGTGTCCTTGTTTTTAGACGACTTGGAGCGCAGTTCCGAATTGATTGTGATCGGGTTGTGAGATTGGGGATGGCTCTCACGAGAGAAAGGCTCGTGGGAAACAGGGACAAGATCCTCAGTGTAAATGTCCAGAAGTATGTTGGACAGGCCGACAATGCCCGCAGCGTGGTTTGGGAAATACGTGAGGGCCGACTCGAAATTTCTGCGGGCATCAAGAGGAGCATCATTGGCTAGGGAGATATTGCCAAACTCAGCCCATACATCCGCCCACAGCTCATCCACGCTTCTCTTCTCCGCCCATTTTGGTACCTTGGGAATTAGTGAGCCCGCAACATCATTCGTTAGCCCAGTTTCGAGGGTCTGAACCAATTTCTGTGCCTCGGCCACGGCGCCCTTTGCATCTTCAATCATATCGGCCCGCCTGTAGAATCCTGCTACCATAAGCCACAGTCGAATAAGAATAACGCTGCGTTGGCGCTTTTCTTCATCCTTGGAGAAGACAATTGGCGGGAGCGGTGGTGGCAGCGAGAAGACGCCATCAACAGCATGGTCCACCAAGTGATCTAGGCCCTTTGCCTTGGTAGCGATGAATGTATCCAGTGAGCCCACGTTCTGGCGACGAACAAAGGCAGAAGCTATAGATGCCTGCGGACGAGAGGTGAGCGCAAATGCATCGGAGGATAAATTGCCCTCGGGGCTAAAGAAGACCTCGCCATCCGGCACGTTGCGGTGGTTTGGGCCACTTGACGAGGCGCGTTTACCACCACTGGCGCTTCTATCTCGATCACGGATGCTGCTACGTCGAGAAGACCGACCACCTGTGGGTTTTGCCGATGTTGACCGCTGTGCGCTGCCATTCTTTTCGGCTGTGATTTGAATAGCCGGCGTTGGAGCGCCCGTAGGCGTAGGCGAGCTCATCCCGTTGCTGGCAAGATCGGGCGTCCCAGGAAGGGTGCTTAGTGGCCGGGATTCAGCCGAGGCCACATCCACTGATAGTGCTGTCGCGCCTACCGCCGGCGAGGGAGACTTTGCTGCACGAGAGCCAAAGATACTTCCTCTAAAACTACGGACGGTGCCGGAAGAACTCTTAGGGGGGATCTGGGCGGGCGGGGGCTGTAGAGATGTCTTGGGCGTAGTAGCAGTTGATCCAAAGAGACGAGAGTACAGTGTGATGAGCTCATAGCTGGCATTTACTGCAATCTCGGGGCCCTCAAGAAGTTCAATTAGGGCTAACTGTGTCATTTTGACCTCCAGAATAGCTTCGCGCTCAGCGTCATCCAAATCATCAACAAGCCCAAAAGAAGCCTGAGGGGTGGCCTGGGCTTTCAGATGCTCGCTATGAAAGACCTGTTGACTGCCAAAAAGCACGGATGGGTCTTTGAACTGCTCAAACGCGCCTTCGCAGGCACGGGCAGCCATCATGAAATCCTGCCGAGCGCTCAGTAGAAGGGCAAGCAAATGCCACACAGGGATGAAAGCACGTTCCTGCCAGTATGGCCCATATACCAGAGCGGCATTTGGCTCTTGGGATTTGGTTGACACAAGCGCTGCCTTGATCACTTCGATGGCAGCCCCAATATCTCGGCGCTCAGCGAGCAGCAGCCCCAAAGAGTACAGACTCTGCACGTCCCTGCTACGACCAAATGCAGGAGAAAGACTCTTGCGCAAGCTGCGGATGGCTTTTGCTTGGATCTCAGTGCGTGACGGAGCATCCGGAGTCACTCTTGACCAGCTGGCATGAGCGAGGCCGATAGCTTGCCAAGCAAAGGCGAGAGTATCACCGGCGACCTTTGTGTGTATCCCGATGTCGTGCGTGGGCTCAATGGGCGTGGCAACCTCCGAAGCTGGCTGAAGTTGAGGCAGATGTGCCATGGTGTCTTCAAGCTCACGAGCAAGATCATGGGCCTTTTCAATGGCAGAAGCGCCGCCATAACGGCACAGGGCAACAATGGCTTGGCTCATGGTTTTGAGGACCGTATTATCATCGTCCAAGCTAGGTTCAGCCACTCCAGTTTTTTCAACACGGGCCTTGGCCTTTTTGACGACCTCCATGTACGAATCGAAGGCTTTAAAGGCAATATCAAACTCCGCTACAGCTAGGTGCACAGTAACTAGATGTCTCAAAATTGCGGTGCTGTGATACGTCTTAGTAGCAGCCCGGTAGAGGATATCCAAAACACCACGGCTGATGCTTGCACGGCCCCCCTGGCCAAGGTCGGCCTCCTTCCAGCCACGGCCACACAGGATCGACCAGTTTTTCATGGCTAGTTGTACAAAGGCTTCAACCTCTTCGCGCTCCTCATCAGCCTTGGGGAACTGCGTTTCGTCCAATAACAGCGCCTCGTAGGCAGACTCGGCCTTTTTGAGTTCCATGCGAAGCTGGGTGCGGGACGATGTCTCGTTGGTGGGTTTGACGTGGGCCGTTGGCAAGGGGAGGTCTAGTTCGAGGATATTGCTTAGCGCGACGTAGTACTCGTACCAGATCCTCCTCCTAGGCACGGAGCCGCGGAAGCCTTGACCACCGATAACAGGCCCAACCAAAGATTCCCAGTAACGCGACCATGAGCGGAAGCCGGATAATGAGTTGGAGTCCTGAAGAGCCTTTTCTTGTCGGTTCAGCACTTGGCTGCTAAGCATGCTGTATTCTGAAAGGAAAAGCTCGGCCCAGTATCGCAGCTGTCGGCGAGGCTGCTTGTCGGCGCCCCAAACACCATCCATGGCAGCAAGGCCAGTCTCAAAGACGGCGAGAGCATCCAAAGGTTGGCTGGTGCGCGCAGCACAGTTTCCCTTTAGATAGGCCGCTTTGAGGGCACATACCGTAGTCCATTCAGATGGGTTTTGTAGTAAGGGGTAATCTTCGTCGATCCGATTTGGGAGTCGTAGAGCCGCAAGGCTGTATTCACCAACGACCCAGTGTAGCCATCCTGCGCAAATGGTGGCCTGGAAACGATCTTGGGGGTATGTTGATTCGTTTTCGATGGCCTCGACAAGTTTGGGCAATTGCTGGGCGACGTGGAGGGTATCAGAAGTGGGTGTTGAGTTTTCTGTAGAGCTTTGAGTAGCTTCAGCGATCTGGGCTTCCGTCAACGCAGCAAGTGTAAGGCCTGTACCAGGGGGATGCAATTAGAATGAGGAAGCTTGCAGAGCAATTAAATCTAGGCCAGTAGAGGGCTACTTACAAGCCCGTTCAGGCGCATGCTTCCGCACTTTGCGCACAAGCTCGGGCACTGCAGACCAGTTGCCTTCGCATCGAGCGGTCTCTAAAAGAGCCAAGTAATTTTGAGCTTTTGCAGTCTAATTAGCAGCGCGAAAGAATGGGGGGTCTAGTTGTCAGTACGTAGTCTAGACAAGGCAAAATCGGCAAATGATATTGAAGGCCAGCCTTACCGACATTGTTATGCTGTGAGAGTATTTGTGAAGGGGGAGGAGGGAGCTTGGACTGGATAAGATGTGGATCGTGAGAGGACCACAGCAAGAACAGGAGAGGTGGACGACGAGAGGGCGATGGGGGCGGCGGTGGCTTTATAGATAAAAAATGGCTGATACCAGGTAGTAGAAACTATCACGATTGGCCGTCAATGAGCTTGTAGTGCTGGGTATATGAGATGCAGTGGCATTGCCAAGATACTAGAAGTTGCCGGTAACGCAAAAGCGATGAAAGATATAGGAAAATGGGAGCGAGGGCTGACTCGAAGGGGAAGCTGATGGGGGGATGTCCCTAGTATGCCAAAAAGGAGAAACAAGGTGAGCTTCAAGCAGGGAGCAGGAAAGACCAGCGAAAATCCGTCTTGAATAGTTTAACCAATGCTTGGCCTGGAGCGGGAGCTATTATGGTATAAGAAAGAATGGGACAGGAGTTAGAATCAACCCTAAAGTGATGCCTGGGAGCAGTTTTTGACGATGAGATGTTGGTGTGAGCGTGGAACTTGTTGCTGGGATTTATTTCGAATTAGTTTAATATTTTTATTTCGTCCTTTTTATGCTGTAAATCATTGGCAGGCTTGCGGGCCCCCCTCTCC
>NETT01000600.1:0-13462 GCA_003449175.1 Ceratocystis smalleyi
TAGTGATTCCAGTAGACGATAAATATATTCAAATCAAAAATCAAATCAAATACAAACCCCAGTAGGTACATGCATTCATTCTTTTCTTTTGTTTCTGACGACTACAGGAGCAAGGCGAGTCACAAGCTTGCTTAGCAGCATACGTGCTTCTCTCCCCAGAGACCTGTAGCCTGCTTTGCAGAGGGTCAACTCTGTCCGGTAACCTATCCGGCGTCGCGTTGTTTGATTTTCGTGATTCCAGTAGACGTAAAATATATTCAAGTCAATCAGGCATCGTTTGATCTCAGTGATTCCAGTAGACGTTAAATATGTTCAAATCAAACCAACCTCTTCGCCCCCTCCCTTGCGTCGTTGGACCTTTCTTTGTGACTCCCACAGGCTTCGAATAAATTCGCGTTCAAGCTCGAGCTCGAGCTCTTATTGTGACGAAGGGGGGAGAGATATCAAGCTTGCTTGGTCGTCAGTAGACGTTAAATATATTCAAATCAAGCTTGCTTGGAAGAATACGCGCTTCTCTCTCTCACCCACAGCATATGGCCACCCTTGCGGAGTGCCGATGCTGTCTGGTAGCCAATCCAGCATCGCTTTACCTTGGTGGTTCCTGTAGACGTCAAGCAGAATTCAAGACCAAGCTGGCTCTTGTCACGCCTCTTTTGCTTCCCAGTTCCAGTGCATAGTATACTGTTGGGCTGAAAGAAAAAGGAAAAAAAATCAACCCATAATGCCTCCCTCTTTTTCCAATGAGTTTCTCGCTAAGCGATCACCAAACAGGTTGCAGGATCAAGAATTAGACTGTCCCGAGGATTCCTGTTCTTGGTTCTATTAAAATCTCCGTCCAATATGCAGAACGATTCCTTTTGCTTCCCCTTCCTCACAGGGATTAAATTAAACCTTTCTTTTTTCCTTTCCTTCAATGGTAGGTCGTGATGGTCTTATCAGTTTGGGCAGGCTGCAGTTACACACATACTTTTGTTACTCTTTCCCTAGACGGATAACCGAGTAAATAGCCTTGACAGGCTGCAACGCTCCCATTTAGCTTATCGTCAGCGAATGCTCGTACTCGTTGATCTGCATCTGGTCCTCTCCTAACGAGGGTGGGGGCGGTGTAGGAGTTTATGCTATGCCGCCTTCAATATATTATAGTGTTTTCAGCATATAACTCTTGTTATCTTATGCTAGCTAGTCTAGTATTAAAGCGCTACATTTCATCGCACCCACACCCACACATACACACCTTCTCCTTCTCTCTGTCTCTGTCTCTTTACCTACTACAACCTCACCACTTTTAGATCAAGCTCCAGCCAGCCCAGACCTGTCGGTCTTGGTCAATAACCCCGATTCGCGCACCAGCTCTCAAAGCGTAAAGCTTAGGTAATTACTACTGTACTTCGCGCTAGTCTCACCGACTGCCCGCATTACATCAACACTGGTTGGTTTTTTCCTTTGGTACATGCTAATTGGCTACTTGTTTCTCTAGGCTTGCTAACCCTAGAGCGGATCGATCTTTATCGTCTCATTATTGTCACTCATTAGAGAGTCAAAATCTAGCTACGAACGCCGTGGCATCATTAGACAGGTTTCCAGACAGATTTGCAGTCATGACTTCACAACCAGACCGTTTTGGAGATATGGACCTGTCCATTCTGGGCATCAAGGCTGCTTACCCGCCCTACAGCCTGGGCCCTACTGCTCTCGCAACAATTGCGGAACGCTTCTATCCGGATTCCCCTGCGTAAGACAAAGCTATGGCAATCAGTAGCACTGCCCCTACTGACATCTGTCTCTCGATAGCATGAAGAAGCTACTGGCCATCAACAGATACACTGGCGTTGACACCCGCTCGTCCATCGGCACACCGGATCATCCGCTAGTCAATATGGAAAAGCCACCGAGTATCAGCCAACTGCACGAGGCTTTCATGACTTATGGACTTCCATTGGCCGTTGAGGCCAGCAGGGGCGCTTTAGAGAGAGCCGGAGTCGACGTTAGCGAACTAACCCACATTGTAGCTACTACATGCACAGACAGCGCAAACCCCGGATTCGACCACTTCCTGGCCAAGCAGCTGGGGGTCAAACACGCCGTTGAGCGTGTCCTCCTACATGGAGTTGGATGCAGCGGAGGTCTGGCTACGCTAAGAACAGGCGCGAATCTAGCACTAGGCCACACAGCGCGGGGAAAGCCGGCAAGAGTGTTGTGTGTGGCGCTGGAAGTCAGCACGACCCTAGTCAGAAGCGAACTAGACAGCCTACACGAGACACAGGAGGTTAGAATCGCTCCTGTTCTGTTCTCTGATTGCGGGTCTGCCCTGGTTTTGAGCAATGGCATCGGACACACAGAAAGGACGGCTATGCCAATGTATGACTTGCTGGGCTGGAACTACCATGTGATTCCTGACACGGAGGAGTGTCTCGGCTTTGATGTCGATCCTATGGGTGAGTGCCGCGGTTTCTAGCAGCGGAATTTCATAGCCGCCCAAAACTAACAATTGGATAACAGGTTGGAAGGTTATTCTCAAGCCAAACGTCCCAAAGGAAGCTGCAAAGGCCATGCCCGAGACCTTCAAGAACCTCATTGCGAGCTTAGAAAAGCTGCCCGAGGGCATGTCAAACCCACAAGACTTTGACTGGGCACTGCATCCCGGCGGCTCCTCTATTCTCACTGGCGTCGAAAAGGCCTTGGATATCCGGCCAGAGGCAATGCGAGCCAGCTACGATGTCTATATTAATCATGGAAACTCAAGCTCAGCCACCATCTTCAGTGTTTTGGAAAAGCTCCTGCAGAAGGATATGGACGTTTATGCACCAAATGGCAAGCCTAAGGAATATGTGGTCGGCTGTGCCTTTGGCCCTGGAATGGCTATTGAGACATGCATGCTTAAGAGGCGCGGTGTATCGGGCCACGTTGCGGGTGTAGACACACCACCAGAGGACGGTAGTGAGACGGCCCCGAGCCAAGTAGGCGGTTCGGGGTACCAGGACGAGGAGTTTATCGCAATCGCATTGGAGGAGGTCGATCTAGATTAGGAAGAGGAAGAGGAAGAAGGAGACGAAGCGATATCAACAATATACTCTGTATATTGAATCTAGCTATTAGGTCCCAGTACAATCACATGCCCGCAATTTATCTAATACTGTGTGCGCACTGTATAAAACCAGTGTGGCTCCACCTGATAACCACAGTGTGGCGCAAAGCTTTGTACTCTAGTGAAGCTTTGAAAANAAAAAAAAAAAAAAAAAAAAAAAAAAAAGATTAGTAAAATTTTACAGCCACTATCAGCACCAACACCAGTACAGTGCAGCTCAGGTCAGCTCACCTCAGCACAGCCTACGCGCAAAACAGCCTATATTGCACAGGACTTTCACGATGGTTAAGCGGAAGAGGGAGACACTCACTATTGAAAAAGTTCTAGCCAAGGCTCGTCATGAGTTCTTCAAGGCGATCAAGACTGCCAAGGGTTTTGAAAGACAACGGTTAGCCAAGAGACTGCGCGAGCCGGGCGTGACTCCAGAAAAAAAGAATCGCTTGGAAATGGAAGTGACTATTCTCAAGGTACGATGACTGTAGAATTCGAGATGCTATGGAAGCCGACTCGTTACAGGCCTTGGCTAATTACACACACGCTTACTGACCCGCCGTCTACACACCGCAGTCTCTTGATCTCGAGCAAACGGCCACCGCCCACCTCTACTCCGTTCTTAACCGCATACCCACAATTGCGCAGCATCCCGAGCTACCGGAATTTGTACGTCGTGGCGTGCCTAAGCCTAATATTAGCGAAGAGCAGAAATCCGCATTGCATACCGTCACCAGTAGTCTATTCAGCAGACCGAATGTGCGCCAGGCTGTTGACACTACCCTCGAAGAGGTCTGCATGGTGCTAGACGTGCAGCAACCCGAAAAGAAACGATCACGCAGCAGACGGGCCGACCTTTCCCAGCAGGGCGAAAAGGACAAGACGCCAGTAGAAGGAAAACAAGAGCCAGAACAAGAGAATGGCAAGAAGCCGATAGAAAGGAAGAATTTGAGCGCAAAAGAGCAGCGTGATGAGATGAGGCGAAAATTGCTAGAAGGCATAAACATGGACGGTATCAGTGGTAGCGACGACGACGACGACAAAGAAGAAGAGGAACATGCCGAGTTCGACGGGTTTAGTGATGAAAATAACAGTAACAGTGACGACAACCAAGACGAAGGAGACGAAGTTGAGCTAGATTCGGATGCCCAGGAGGCAGCTATCGCCAAGATGGACGCTCTCCTCGGTGGTTCCAGTAGCGATGATGACAGCAGCGATGACAGCCACGATACTGTGGACACGCGAAAAAGACGCGTCTCTACCCTGCAGAAAGGCCCCTCGAAAACCATCCGTGTACGCGACATCTCTGTGTCGGTATCCCCAGAAGGCTCGTCAGCATCTGAGTCCGAGTCGGAATCCGAAGACGACACACTTCGATCCAAGGCAAACTCCAAATCCAAGGCGCAATCCAGAGCTGCGGCGGCATCCAAAGCCACATCCAACTCGACCTTCCTGCCCTCTCTAATGGGAGGCTACGTCAGCGGCTCAGAGTCGGAAGCGTCGGACTTGGACATTGCGCCTGCGCGAAAGAACCGCCTGGGCCAGCGCCAGCGCCAGGCTATTTGGGAAAAGCGCTACGGCGAAAAGGCTAAACACCGCCAGCCTGAGAACAAGAAGTCAGCATCAACCAAGGACGCATCATGGGATGCGAAACGCGGTGCGGTATTTGACGGTGGCAAACCATGGAAGAAAGGCATCGACCCGTTTGCTGCAGCGGATGCAGCAGCCAAAGCGAATAAACCCAAGAAGATTGAGAACGGAAATGGTGGCGAAGGCGGGCTGCATCCCAGTTGGGAGGCACGCAAGAAGACTCAACAGAAGATCAAAATTGGAAGTCTGCCACCAGCTAAGAAGATTACATTTGACGACTAAGTAAATAGATTAGCTGACAGCAGAAGACACATTTATTGCCCGTTCGCACTGAGTCTAATATATAATGTATATGCACAAACACACCCACCCACCCATACACACATGATCAAAGCGGCCGGGGCTATAAATAACAGAGGCCTTCTCCTTCTAATTGTCACATTGTTGCTTTCTATATGGCAGCTATTAGGCTAGGCTTCGCATGTTCCCTCTATTTGCATGCTATTTCGTCTTTTTGTTTTGCTGTTGGTTTTCTGGCTTTCCACCAAGCTCAACTTAACGGGCGCCCGGGCCGTAGTGAATATCGCGGAAAAAGTCCATGACTCCAGTAAATACAACTAGCAGAATGCCGCCACCAGGACCCAAACGAAGCACCTTAGGTAGGAAGCCCTTGTAAAGTGCACCAAAGCCCTCCTCGCGGGCAATGGTGAACAAACCAGGCCAAGCCCAGTTGTACTTGGGGGTCACTCCAGGAACCTTGATGGTGTTCTGGATGCGCGACTTGACGACGTCCATAGGGGTGTTGAGAATAGTACCGACAGTGCCACCGATAGCACCAGAAACTAGATCATTAGTGATCTGTCCGCCTTTGCTTTCAGCCTTGGGCAACATCTGGCGAACCTGGAAAATGCAGCCAAAGTAACCAGCATTCCACACAATGTGACGCCACAATGTACTCTCCAGACCATTGTACATGGCCAAGACACCTTCGTTGCGGATGGTCTTTTTAATCACGTCTAGCATACCGCTGTACTTGCCGGCAGATGCCTTGTCCTGCAAGCGAATCTTCACCAACTCGAACGGCACGACAACAAAGGACTCAGTGGCGCCAGCTGTAGCGCCGGTAAGTACCGACAGAGGCTGGTTCATGGTAGTCATACCAAACATGTTGCGATATACCTTTCCCCATTCGTCGTTCGCGGCGAACTTGGTGGCACGCTTGGGGGCTTCCATGAGAATAGGAGCCGTGATGCCGCGGTAGAGGCGAGAGGCTCTGTGGGAAAGGGAAAGAAGCATTCTGTTAGACAAGGCTTAGGAAGGGTCTCGAGACGTGGACACGGACGTACCCCTCATTTCTAACAATCTTCTTCAGGCAATCAAACATGCCATTGTAGGCTTCCTCGCCGGTGGCGGTAGCTGTCTGGAGTTGGCTAGGGACCAGGGTTTATGTTAGACTCGGGCCAGACAGAGCAGGGAGGGGTGGGGGAGGGGCGGTAGCCCGATATTATCGTCTATCGTAGGCTGGCAGAATTCGACCACAGGACAATGGAGTTGGCGGTACAGCACTCACATGCGCGTTTTGATGACATCAAGGGGGTACCTAGAAAGAACAGAAGTCAGTTAAACGTGAATCTACGGCATAATGGGTGGCAGAGGGGGGGGGGGGGGGGACTCACATCACCAGGATCTACTTGGTAGATCGTGAGTGCACGCATAGTTAGTTTTTTTACAAGGGAAATGGTAGGCTGGTAACACATTAACGAACCTCAGAGACGCCAGCAATGGCACCTAGAAAGAGGCAGAAATAGGAAGGGTCAGTGGAATTGCTTTGCTTGGGAGACATGAGCGGCAGACTAGTTGATTGCGCCTAGGGCCGACACCGAACACCGCATAAGCCGGACGTGGCATAAGCACAGTATTACGTCTGTCACATGCTGCCGGCGTCAGAGCACGGCGCAACAAGACAAAGGACGGAAGATAAAAGGGCAAGACAGTACTCACCAGCTCCAAACTGGTAGGCAAAGGGAAGAGGCTTGTCGGTGCCGGACATGACGGGCAGATGGCGGATGGTGAACGGCGAAGGGCAAGGGGCGAGCGAATAGCGAATAGTGAATGAGCAAATGCAAATGGACCGACTTCAGAGCCAGGAGAGCAGCAAAGCAAGAAAGAAGTAAAGATGGTAAACAAGCAGCGCAAAGCCCGAGTAAAGACAAGAAGCACAATGGCGTGATAAAAGAGAGCGAAAAAGGCACAGAAAAATTACAGGAAAAATTGCAGCAGCATTAAAAAAAGAGGAACTAACGGCCTGAAATTTGTGGTGATAGGCTTGTCCTGGTTGCTGTGAAGCTAATGACAATGACAGCCGTGCATCAAAAGGTTTGTGATACAGAGGGGGCTTACAGTGGGGAGCACAGCAGCCCTTGGGGAGCTGCCCACTAAAGGGAGGGTCTGTCAGCCACTGAGCTCGCTGTAAGCCCGTTATCCTTAGGCCGTCCGAATCGGAGACGGCTATCTATAATTACAGTGTATGATGGGCATGATTAGTGGGGTGACTAGACGGCCAATGAGAAGACGTCTGGCTCACATTGAGACAGGGGATAATGCCGGCGATGTCGCAAGCGAAGCTCTGGCCCTCCGGGAGACCGGAAGAACGAAGAGCCAGCACCGTAAAGAAGAGAGGGAAGGCTTCGGGCTAACGCGAGGATATGTGGGGGAAGCTGAGCTGTGGATGGGGATGTCACATGCGTGAAGCACACTGCTGGACAGTAGCCAGTACATGTCTATTAGCCACATACATGCATGGCAACCATCTTGCAGATTAGCTGTGCTGTCGCGTATCTACGCCCCAAACCCTTTCTCCAGTGCTAAATCTCCATTATATTAATCTTAGCTTGCACGCAGTCAATTCTTTGTGTCCGTCGGGCAGTTTCCCTGTTCTATTAGGCTATTTCCATATTGGGGATGGGGAGGCTAGGCCAGCCATCACTCTTTTCTACCACAGCCTCGCAGACTTTTTCCTCTTCTCTTTTTCCCTCCCATCTTTAAATTCACCTGCTAAATTTTGCAATCGCAGCCTCGCCGTCATGGCCCATCGCTAGCTCACCAGCCCGTCATATTCGCCTCTCAACGTTCCCTTTCTTCTCCTTCTGTCCTTCTGTCCTTCTGTCCCTCTTTCCCTCTTTTCTTGTCTCTGCCCCCGTCCTCTTGCCCCTCCTATCCAATCTCACTGGCTTATCTTATCAATGACAGGGGCACACAAGTGCCCACCAGCGATATACTACGCTCTTCTTGCCATTTCCAGGCTTTATTTGTAAGCATAAATGCATCCAACTTGCGCTTCTTTCAATTTCCGGGCTGCGCTCTACCAGACACTAGCTCACGTCTCGTCTCCAGAACTTGCATCAAAGGCTATTCTGTCGGGTCTTCTAGTTAGTGACTCGCTAATCCTCGCCCTTCACATCCTCATCTGGTTGCCACTAGACGAGGAGCAGGCTCGGCGCACTTGACTGTGTCCGAGCACCTTTTATCTTCCCGCCAATGAACGTCAAACTTTGGAAGCTCTTCTGGGACAATGATGTCGAAGGCTTCTGCCACCTCTTGAACCTCTCCGCCGCCTGTGCCTCCGGGCCAAGTGGGGGGGGCCTTGTTGCTGGCAAGGACCCGCATCCAGGCTCTGCTACACCGCCGAGGTCCGGCAAGCCCCGCAAGGGCCTAGGCAAGTCTGCCACGTTGCTACTTGGTAGGGTCGAACTCAATGTTCGTGATCACGCCGGCCTTACCTTGCTTCTTAGAGCTGCCTCGTCCACTAAGCCCCGAGCCATTCACTTTGTTCGGGCCCTGCTAGACCATCCTGCTGTTGACATCTACGCCCAAGATGCTGAAAATGGCTGGAATGCTCTCCATAGGGCTCTTTACGCTGGAAACATCGCCATCGCTCGTCTTCTTCTTGAAAAAGAGCAACACAATTTAAGAAACAGCCTTCTCGGAACCGGCGGCCGCGTCAGTCGACTGATCAAGACAAAGGATCATGAGGGAAACAGCCCGTTTGACCTGTACAACTCTACAATTTCCAAGCCAGATTTATTTACGCCCAACTCACGACGGGCCCGCCAGCCCAGCTACATGAATCGGTATCCTAAACCAGATTCCGACTCCAGCTCGGATGATTCAGACACGGAGACCTTGGTTGCGTCAGGCAGTTTGAATGGCGATGAGATATACATGTTTGGAAGCAACAAAAATCATTCGCTTGGTGTTGGCGACGGAGATGATCGGCAGTATCCCGAGCGAATTCAGCTCGTACGCCCCGAGAACCTTGTCGAGTATTTTCATACTGAATTCGTATCTTCTGGGGACTTGATTACCAGCAAGATCGGGTCTACAAACCAAGGTGTCCCACAGCTGATCCGTTCTCAGCCAATTGTCATTCGCAATGTTGCTCTATCCAAGTTACATAGTGCAATCATTACAGATGATCCCTTCTCCAATCTCTACCTGTCTGGTGTTGGCCGTGGAGGCCGGCTGGGTCTGGGAGACGAACACACCCAATTTCGGTTCGTACCTGTCCTGGGTGGACTTGCTGCCCGGAAGGTAATGCATGTAGCCCTGGGCCAAAATCACACTATTGCTATTACGGACAAGGGCGAAATTTGGACTTGGGGATCCAATACCTGCGGTCAGCTTGGATACACGCTTCCTGAATCGCCAAAAGCTGACGAGGATCCTATGAGTCTGATACCCCGTCAGGTATTTGGAACACTCAAAAAGGAGACTATTATTGGGGCCGCAGCCTCGGCTATACATTCTGTCGCTTTCACATCGACATCGCTCTACTGCTGGGGCCGAAACGACGGCCAGATTGGATTGATGGATGCCGATTCGCGGTCTCTTGCTATCCAAACAGTGCCCCGAAAGGTTGCAGCATCTCTTTTTTCCAGCACCATCAAAATGGTAACAGCAACAGAGAAAGCCACCACATGCTTATTGCAAAACCACACCGTCATCGTCTTCACCAACTACGGCTACAATATTGTGCGATTCCCTACTCTTGACCTGCTTCCAAAGCTTAGCGGGCATAGCGTCAAAGCGTCAAAGTCAAGTCGTGGTCATGCCCATACAACAAAGGTTGATTATATAGTCTCAGGCGGAGATACTATCTCGGCATTGACTCTCAAAGGAGAGGTATACGTTATGAGCCTAAATGGGAACAGCCTAGACAACACACCAACCGTCTCTTCAACCACTAACCCCTCTAAAATCAAGTTTTCTGTCACTCCTCCCCAGTGTGTTTGGCATGCCCGCAAGGATGCTGCTACTTCCATTGCCGTTGGCGAAAACGGCTCCGTCATGTTAAGCACACGGTCGGGTGCTGTGTGGCGACGAGTTCGCCGCGACAAGGCTAAGCTAAAGAAGCTTGATGAGAAGAGAGAAGCATTCAAGTTTGAGCGCGTTCCCACAATCACTGGTGCAGTAGCTGTCAGGGGCTCTACTTATGGTGCCCTGGCTGTAGTGAGGTCAGATACAAATATCGCCAAGGATTTCGTCCGAGTAAAACCTCAGGCTCTCTGGAAAGACATTGGCCGCTTGTTTCCACTCAAGGATTTCAAGGCTATCAATACCCTGCCCGATTTAGATGCAATAGATATCCTTGACGCCGGGTGCTTTAAAGATGGCTTGGCACAATTTGCTTCCGAGGTGCTCAAATCGATGAGAATCGAGCAAGACTTATCCAGCTTTCTTGCAGCAACCTCATTTAGCAGCGTTGCCTATGATGTTGTTTTGTCAACAGCCTCGGCGCCTGACATTGAGATCCCTGCACATTCATGGCTACTAGCTGGGCGTAGCAACGTTTTCCGAGACTTCTTCGCAGCATCTCATGAAACTGATTCGTCCGAGCTTGACGATATCTTCATACTCACCCGAACCAGCTCAGGCTTCAGGGTCTGCTTTAGGAGCCTTGATATTTTCAGTCTTCTCAACGTTATCTCTATGGCGTACACTGATACTATTGTCCCCGTATGGAACTACACGCGTTTTGCGCCGCATCATGCAACTCGATATCGCCAAGTACGGGCTGAGTTGATGAAGCTTGCTTCACGTCTCAACATGGCCACTCTCGAGGCTGCAGCTCGAGCTCAATCTCGACTACGAGCGTCCATGGACACAGACTTCCGCAACGCCATATCACATCGCAACTTCTTCAGGTTGGGCGATGTAACTCTTCAAATCAATGGACAAGAAATTATAACACATCGCGATTTGCTTTGCCAGCGGTGTCCCTTTTTCCATGGTCTTTTCCAAGGCTATTCCAAAGGTGGATGGCTTTCCGAGCGGTACAGCAGGATGGATTCACGATCGCCTGTTAAGATTGATCTAAGCCACTTTGAGCCCAAGGCTTTCGCATATGTTCTGGAACATCTCTATTCGGATGTTGGCATCGAGATGTTTGATAACCTAGTTACTCCAGACCTAGACACCTTTGGTGATATTGTTCTGGCCGTCATGGATATTGCGAATGAGCTGATGATTGACCGACTCATTGAAATTTGCCAGAGCATTCTGGGCAGGTTTGTTAATATGCGCAACGTAGCTAGCATTCTCAACGAAGTCAGCATCTCATATATCTCTGGCTTCAAAGCCGCCTCCTTAGAGTATGTCTGCCTTCAACTTGAGGGTTTCCTTGAAAACCATCTCCTAGATGATATGAATGACATGCTGCTCTCCAACCTTGATGATGTTGTTCGCTATAACCAGCTTTCAAACCAGCCATTTGCTCGCAGCCGCAGGCTTGAATCTTTATTCGCTCTTCATCCACTTCTTGAGTACGATATCGCTGAAGAAAGGCGAATTCGCGTGCAGGAGATTGCCTGGAAATCTTCTGGCTTTCGAGATGACCGCCCTGGTGTGACCGGAAAAGGCCGTCGTGTTAGTGCCGATGCTACTAGCGGAAACCTATCTTTGAGCAAATCTAGACACGGGAAGGGAAGAGATGAAAGTCTCTACCAGGCCGGACCACATGTAGCGCCATCCCCTGAGCCGCGTTCCGACGATGACAATGGCTTGATTTTTGAAATGGACATGGACATGACTACCATACCACCTCCTCAGGCCCATGGCAAGCTTGCGGGCGTACCCTTAGTGAATGGCAGCAGTTCCAGGAAGGCAACGAAAAGGTTTATAGTCAAGCATGAACCTCTAGCTTTCCATGGCTCAGCAGAAAGCGACACCAAGACCCCACCAGTAGCTCCATGGGCCCAAGTACAAGAATCTCAGCCGGTGGCCCTGATCACGGAAAACATGGCTGATGCAACTCTAGAAGACTCATCTGAGTGGCAGAGCGTGACGCCGTCTAAACCGAAAAAGGTATCGGCATTTTCCCTGTCTCCTAACCCAATTTTATCCTCAGCATCACCCTCTCGCGATCAGCTACAGCGCCCTTCTCGGTCTATGGTAGCACCTTCAGCCATGCTAAAACAACCTGCAAGCTCAACAACAATTGCTACACCTAAAAAGGCTACTTCCTCTACCCCATCAATAACACCCACGCAATCCCTCCCTTCCCGGGCCCTTAACCTGGGCGACTTTTTGCCAGGCGTTTCTGCGCCAAAGGCCGAACGCAAGATATCCATGACCATTCCACCACCACCCACACAGCCTGCGCAACCTCTTACCGAAATCTTCAATGAACAAATCGAGCAACGCGCACGCGACCAAGAGAAATTTCGAATTCGCCCGCTGCAGGAAATTATCCAGGAAGAGCAGTTCCTACAATGGTGGGAAGACGAACAGAAGCGCATTGAGCAGCAGGAAGAAGATGAGCGTAAGTCGATGCACCTTATTCACGAGTTAATGGCGCAGGAAAACGCCGGTCAGTCTGCAAGCAGCTCGAGGACCAAGAGTAAGGCAAAGGGAAGGAACAAAGGCAAGGAAAAGGAAAGTCGGGATGGAGTCGCTACAGGCAGTAGTGGTGGTAATTTGCCGCACACTTCATTGACTGCCAGGCTGTCTACTTCTATCCCTAGCTCCAGTGGTTTCCGAACAAGCCCTAATCCAAAAGCTTCTTTGTCCACACAAAAGCCTGGGAATAATGAGGCTACAAATAGGAAGCAGGGCAAGGGGAAAGGAAGGGGTTGCCAGGGCGTAGAATACAGTGTTGGCGGTCAGGCAGCAGCCTCGTCTAGGGCAGATGACGGTAGAAAGGATGGAAAAGCTATACTGTCGGGAAGCGGCGTGCAGAGGCGGGGAAATAAAGGCAAGCGTGAGACAGGGAAAGGGAATGGGGGAGAAGGGGGGGCAGGAGAAGAAGCAAAGGGACGAGAAGGTAGTCCTAAACAGACTGCAAAGAAGAGAGAAGATGGAAAGTCCAAGCAGCTTTCTCGACGGCAGCAATATGGACAAACCCGGATACAGAGCGAGGTCGCCTTGCCATAGCTCCTTGATGGTGCAGGGCACGGACGCCTAATGAACGAGACGTGAACAGGAATACAGGTACTGACAAGAGAAGTTATTATATATAATATAGATGAGAACAAAGAAAAAAAACAGTAGATCTGGTTGTTTCATTACAGATTCTAGGCTAGTGGTGATTACAGTCATTATAATAAAGCGGTTGCATTTGCTTGTTTGGTGTTGCTGGTGGTATAAGCAAATGGGGGGGGGGGTATGGACGAGGCCTGTTTTTCCTTCAAGTCCAGTACACCGGACATCTGCAGCATGTTTTTGGGTGTCTTTTTTGGTGTGTTGATGGGTGCAGGTGTGGGAGCTCTAGATATTACATTTGTTGGTTGGGGGGGGGGG
>NETT01000602.1:0-13362 GCA_003449175.1 Ceratocystis smalleyi
CCCCCCCCCATACAACCATCCAAGAAGCCCTAAACATATGCCTTTTCATCTGTACATGGCGTTTTCTTCTGTTCTCCCAATCACATCACGTCCATTGGCGTCACCTTCAGCGCGTTGCTTCTGCAAAAGACGGCTCGAACCCGGAACCAGACATTGGCCTAGGTTTTCGTCCAAGGAAAGTCATAGCATGGCCTTCAACCAATGAGTATCATTTACTGATCACAAAATGCTGCAATCGGTCTATCTAGAGGGCTTCCAGGACTGTGTTGTGGACATTCCAATATTGTCCAGGCCAACATCGGGTAAATACTTGCTGTAACTACGTGACACGGGATGTCGTTGAGAGCTGAGAAAACTTGGTCTCCTAATAAATCAAGCTCGCAAAGGATAAGTC
Source organism: Ceratocystis smalleyi (assembly GCA_003449175.1). Lineage (NCBI taxonomy): Eukaryota > Fungi > Ascomycota > Sordariomycetes > Microascales > Ceratocystidaceae > Ceratocystis > Ceratocystis smalleyi. The sequence continues at coordinate 395 of NETT01000602.1, forward strand.
ACGACAGGCTATTAGTGTGGTGTTTCCAGCAGCAAAACACCTCTTTAACAGACTACAAATATAGGATAACCCGTCATACGACGAACTATCAAGCAAGATATTGATTAACAAGACGGAGCAACATGCGATAATTAACACACCACAGTCTCATTGACGCGTACTTGCAAATTTTGGCTCTCTATTTTCTTTTCAGGTCGACTATTCATATCATATCGTCGCCGCATGAGAATTTCAACGCGACTTCTAATCGAAGTACCGGAACTGAGAAACTCTCACGCCATCTTCTGAGCTTCCCCAAGCTCAACGGCATCAGCTGGTGAAAATGGCCCCGGGGTACAATCGGAAACCTGGAGGCCAAAGGAGCTACCTATCTGTTCATAGTACTCGAGGAAGAAGAGCTTGCTAGCGCCACGGAGCTTGAAGGATCTGAAGATGACAGTGTAAAAGACGAAGCTGGCGCATTTGAGACCATCCGCGCCGGTTTCGAAAAAGTAGATCTGAAAACGATTGAGAGCTCGAACACCTTGACGAAATGTCGAGCCTCACCTAAAGAAAGACGCCGACTTCAAGCAAATAGTACAATTTTCGTAGCAAAAGAATAGACAATCCTGGACTCGAGTTCCTTGCCAGCGACACGAACACGTACCATTTTACGACAAGAATCATTGTCGGTCTTTGCACCACACGCTGCCATCACATATCGCCAGAACCTTGGAAAATGAACAATAAGAGGCCGGACTAGTGCTGAATCTGGGGGAATGTTGTGGATATCCCAGCATTACGCAGGTCGGCTTCGAGTAAATGCTTGATGCTTGATGTGATCATGTGACACATGATGTGGTACGGAGCCGAGACCGTATTGTCTTCGAATAAATCAAGCCAGCCAAAAGACATGGCATGACAGACTGAATATGCGGCAGGGAATCTACCCTGCTCAGTTACAGAAGGAAGCCTGGTCTAGTACAACTCAATAAAATCAATGAAAACCTCAGTTCACAACAGAAGATAGCCGGAGGTGGCTATGCGTGAATTGATATCCAGACGGCGGCTGTTACACGGATGATGGTCAGGGTGTCCAGCTCCTAGCATAGATCCCTTCAAACATGATAATGCCAGTGCGATCCCGCTTCATATTGCAATTTAGATAAGAAGACATCGCTGCTAATCTACCTTTGAGTTGACGATTAAGCTACTCAGGGTCCATAATCTTCTTGATGCCATCCCTACTAAAGATCCGCCGGGATCTGAAATCTAAAAGTCGCTGTTCATGAACTGAGACAGGGAGACTCATGAACGACTAATGTGCGGTACTATTGTGCGGTTACTTGAGCGGACTCAAAAAACTTGAATAGATGGTCTGTAAAGTCTCTAATGATCTGGTCAGATTCTGCACAGGTGCCATCCCAATCAAACTTATGCCTATATCCACACAACGGCATGCCTTTGCAGCCATCTTTCTGTGAACTATCCGCTTAGTTCCAGACACGTAATGGTTGGGGCTCCACGACCTTGCGTGCTGGGCTTGAGAGAACGGGCCTGGAAATGCTACTAGTTATATCTCATAGCACCAAAATAGCAGAAATGCGAAGCACCTTTGATTGTAAAACCATAAACCATCACTTATCTACCTGATCATCCGCGGTGGTGGCCATTGAAGTGTGCGAGCAAAGACGCGTACTGAACTGTTTCAACCAAGCAAGCCGCTCGTCTTCGCCTATTCTACATCGTACCTTCAACACTCTTACTAGATCAACCATGGCAATTTGAAGAGGTTAGGCCACTTTTATCCGCTAGGTCTATGCAAGAAGTGGAAAGGTCTGCTATCTACATGGCTGACATACTCAAGAATGTTGTTGGCAAAACCCGACCCTTTGCAGGAGAAGGAACAAACAGCGTGTTCGGTGCAATGCTCTTGCAAATCCAATGAAGCCGGTTCTCTCTTAGCAGGGCCATGGCCAGGCCCGCGTTAGAGCCGCGCTCGCAAAGTTTCCCCTTGGGCGAGACGGCCTGGCTTGTATGCTCAGTTGTCTGCTCTTTGGTTGTGGCGCAGGATAGGCCGGCGAGTATGCGTTTATTGAACGGCATAATCGGAGAGCTCGGCTCACAAGACTCTCGATTTTAATGAAACGACCTTATGATGCAAAAAAAGAAAAGAAATCAGACCGCTAGGGGCTTCGGACCAATAATGAGACTAGCCCTGAGTGGCATGACTAAAACACTCTCGTCAGCACCATCAAATGCTTCCTCTTGCTCTTCATTCTTTAGTGCATGAAAACTACTACTTAACTGGCTCCGAGATACACTGTAGAAAGAACATGCATATCACGCCGTTGTCTGATGAGCTCCTCGAGCATATAGCGCAACGGCATTTTATTCGTGGTTTCTTTGCAATGGGCTTTATCTTGAAAAGCCGAGCCTGAATCTGAATCTTCAATGTTCAGCTTCATCACAAACACAACGTCTCACCACATAAAGATACCCAATGGTGCATCCTCAACTTACGCAAAGTGACTGCACCTAGCCCAGAAGAAATACTAATTTAAAGTCGAGCAAGAATCATGCGCACATTTCCGTGTGTTCCCCAATTGAAAATATCCGGCTGGTGGTAACGTTATATCAGCACGATTGAGCAATGGAACTAGACGATGCTTAATAGTCGGTTCTTCTCGTGGACGTAAAAACTAGTTTGTCCTCGCCGATAGCATACAAGACGCCTCAGGTAGGGTATAGTCCGGCTCTTGGCCATTCCACGCCGTTACTGTAGGAGTTATATCTACGGGTAGCTGATGCGACCAGTTCAAATTTGAGAGTCGGTTACACTTTAGCACCGTCGAATCCGTGCATCTTGGTGCCGTTTGGACCAATTATTCGAGAGTTGCTAAGATATTAGCTGATTTCAAGGTGTAAGACAGGGACAGATTCACGCCGCAAGGCTTGCCAGGGTCTTCCTGTCTGAAACTGAGGGCTCGTTGGTGATCATGGTGATTCGGAGGAAAGGTCAGGCTGTGGATAGAAACAAGGAGCAAACAGACGCTGCAGTACTGGCGTGATGTGACGATAAGACAGAGCTTTGTGCGGTCCGTCGATGCGTGTGCGAGACAAGCGGAGTGTTGCGGATTCGACTTTGTTCAACGCGTTAGTAGAGGAGCCCTCAAGATGTGATTGAAGCGCCGGGCTCAAACCCTGTTGTGTGGTCCAATCACTTTGCATTACTGCTTCCAAGTTTTTATACTGACTGGGCAGGGCCATATGGTTAGTCAAGGCTCTACCGGGGACTCCACAGCCCAGTAGAGCAGCTAAAGCTCAATCTTGCAGGACCAAGGCAGCCAATCGGCCCTCCCCCATCATGTCCTTTTCTAGCCCTGGCTAGCTAATTTTGAGCTAGCTGGGCTTATCCGCCCTATTAGTGGAGGCAAAACCCTTGTGTGCATGAGTGTAAAAGCTATGTTCCGTTGGCGAGGTGTGCCCCCAGGGTTGTCTGGTGTTGGCCTTGGACGCTAATGCCCTTACACTTGGAGGCTTGGGCGACCTGTTACTCGCTGAGTTGGTGTCTAGGTGCGTGGGAGTCTTTTGCTACTGGCCTTGGCATATCCCATGTTGAGCATTTATCGAGGTCAGGCCCACTCCTACCTCACAGGACGGATTTCTTTGTGCCCGCCAAGCCGCTACAGGTTTGGCTGCAAAACCCCAAGTATCGTAATGAACGGACGGCCCGATTAATACAACGTTCATCCTAGTTTGATGAAGCTGAATCACCCTGCAAAAAAGACAATGGGCGGGCACGTTTATGCGAGAAACGCTGTCCTAATGCTTCCTGTTGTGAAAATTAAATTATATTGTATTATTCAAGACTCGGTTTTCTTCCGTTACCGGATAAGCCCACAGGGCAGATTCGCCACAACACTTCCCTTTTGGCAGGGCGGCTGTGACCTACATGGCGGCCACTCGTCTGTCTACCCGTGGACTGTCACTCAGGGCAGATCAACTAGCCGTGAATGCCAAGCTCTGCCCTTGAATGTGAAAGGCGCGTTGTCAAGAAAGCTGTTGACTTTCTGTGTGCGCGGTAGCTATTGAGTAGTAGGATAGCCCAAGAGTACAAGTGGAAATGGCCTACCGTGGAATGAAGTGGTGCTTTCTTTTTGCGACAGAGTTTGCCGGCTGCCAATGGCCTCAAAATGCTCACGAGTCCAGAGTTACACGTCTGGGAATTCGTGCGTTTGGCTGTTCTTCTACAAGTGGTTGTCGGAGTCCGAATGTCGTCGGCTTACATGGTTGAAAGGCGAGCTGTCACAACATGACTAAACCAAGGTGCGGACAAGAGGACATGACCATGACAAACCCAGATGTAAATCTCTCACAGTCGAGCGAAGAAGAAGGGGTGTTGAGTTAGTATACGCAACTTGACGACAAGAGCCAGGGTACGCCCGATCGCTATCGGGCTACGATACCTGGGTGAGCATAGCTGTTGTTCATCATTCTATATGCTTTTTTTGGTCAACATGGTTCCTTCGTTTTACGAAATCAATACGCAAGTAACTTTAAAGACCTTGATAGACTTGCATGGGCGTCACTAACCCAAGAGCTTGCTCGGAAGGTATATATAATGGTGATGCACCTCACTCTCTTCTGCCTCTTTTCTTCGCTCTTCAGACCAAACTCAGGCTTCCACTCCTCTTTACCATCCAGCCCTCGCCTCCAATCTACACTTGGACCTTGATTCTCTTTTGCTCTTTCTCTTTACTCTCTTTTTCAATACTTTTGCCGTGCGCAATCCCGTCAGCTCCCTACACCAAAGATACACGACATTCCATCAATTCGCAAATATGCAACGCTGGGCTGTTACTCTGCTTCTTGCCTTTGCTGCCACCTCTATGGCGGCTCCATCTCCCGTTGGTGATAGCTTGCCTGGCGATGATGGTGCTGGTGCACTTGAGCTCCCCGGCTGCGACTGGGTTGACGGAGTGTGCTTTTGCGTGCACCCCGACACAGGAGTTATTTTCCCTGCCCACCCGCAAGCCTGTATGTAGAGCACCGGCATATAGAAGCTGTTCCCAGCTTTTGATAAAGCGCCGCTCGATATGAAGACGGCTGGGATCTCGGATGATATATACGACGAATAAGCCTGCTGTCGGGACTGTTAGTTCACCATAGAATCCAATACAGGATGATCTTCTTCAATAAACCCAGATTCATGTCAATGTGTATTTCGAGAAACGTGATGTTGTTATGTTATCTGAGTGTTTAGCTTCGGTTCTGACTAGCTACATGGCTTGGTAGCTTCATAGCAGCACGCCAGAGCGAGTGGTTGGTATGCAGCGTAGGATAAAGGCTTGGCCGGGCCATATGAGTCTCCAATACTAGACCAGATGTTGGCGACATTCTTTTGATTCTGCCTTTTGTTTTCCAGCGCCATTTCGTAGTCAAGTTGGCTGGTTTAAGCCCAGAAGGTGATCCGCCCTTGGCTGCTAGAGTTAACAGGGCTTTCTAGTTTGTAGTATGCTTATGCTTTGGCCTCCGGTTGGCTTGTTGCAATCTTGGCCAGCACAGATAATAACATTAACGGTAAGCGAATACACCCGCCAGGTACTTTCAAGGGGAACACAGACAACTATGTAGTAGACGATAACAATATTCGAATCAAATCAAATCGGGCAGCTAACTATATGAAGTCTGAGGCTCAGATCTTCTGACATGCACATGAGGCTCCTAGTCGCCACCGTAGGGAAAACGAGCTCGCCTATGGAATGGCGGGAAGATGGCTGGACGTGATAGAATCGCGGCTGGCTAGAAAGACGACGATACGCAGGCGACGGTCGTCGGAGAAGGTCGGGGGCGGCGAGGCCAGTGTAGTGTGGAACTTATGGCAAGGCCGGATGGTCATGGCCGCAGAACATGTCGGATTTCCGAACTTGAACTTGTTGGTGTATGTTGCCGATACCTGCGGAACAGGCGATTGTCCTGTGTTTTTCATGCTGTGTTCTGTCTCGAGGGACAATGTTGCTGGCAGCCTGCACTGCTTGCGAGCCGGCAAAAACTGCGACCCTCCAGGTAGGATTCTATGCAAACTCAACACCAAATGTCGAAGCAGCCGAAGCGCATCGTGACTCCAATTTCTGCATGCTTCAGTAGCAACGCGACATGTTCTTGAGCTTCGGCTGGCTTTCCCGCATTTTCCACACCGCATTTCTCTCGCCGCTGCCGACCGTCCCCGTCCTATCCACCACCCCTTGATAAATAATATCGCCCTCGCCCTCGCCTGCGCATCGATATCCTTATGCAGATTCTCATCTCCCATTACGCACAGTCATCTTCCTGGGGTGTCTTTGCCCCGCACGGTCTGCCCAGGGACTCATTTGCCTGATCTCAGAGTCTAGTGGTTATCCTACGCATAATCGCCTGTGTGCCCCTGGTCGATGGCCCTAGAGTCTCAAGAATACAACAGACGCAGACAATCTGCGTAGAACTAGTCTTTTTTTTCTTTTTTCTTCGTTTTTCTCAAGGCATTCTCAGGGTAAGCCACCTATGGCGTGGCTCGTATCTATATCAAGCACTCGCCCGATGTTGTTCCGCGTGAAGCTGGAATCTGCATCGTCCGAGATATCCGGACCGCGAGCCAACTGTCTTTGGCATCCTGGGAACCCGAGAGTTAGGCAACGCATACAGCGGCATGGCCACATGGTACCACTCGACTAGCTTTGAGGAACATTGTGAAGAAAGCATCCTAATCGCCAGTGTCCGATGCGCCCGAAGAAGCTTATTCAGTTCTACAAAACCCCCGAGCTCGCTGACCTCTACAATTTCATGGCATGCGAGAGTCAACTTGGATCAATAAACTCACGATACCCCTGTCCACACGGATCCAAGCCCACGTACTTGCTCCTGCTCCGGGAATACAGCGCTACAGCCTGTTTTTTTTTCACTTTTTTTCCACCAGACTACATCTCGCAAAACGCAAGGCGGATTGTCGGATTCCCCAGCTATGATTCCGTCTTCGGACCCCATGGACGATACGTAACTGTATTTCTTCAATGTACGTAAAGCACAACCGCTCATTACACCCCCAGCAATGAATATGCCGCTGGCGTAGTACCGCTCCTAGGCCCATTGCCGGCACTAAAAGGGATGGATCTGACTCCGATTGGCCAGCAACAAGCCTGAGCAGATGGAGAGGGGAGGGAGGGCAAGGGAAACAGACTCCCGGGAGGTCGTGGCATCGCTTGTACTCACTCAACACCTCTTCTTCTTTCCTCCCCGGAAGGCCTTGACCGCAAGGTTTGCATCCAGGCTTATAGTTATAGGCATGGGGGTGTGTCTGCACGTCGGCACAGTCGTGTTCTTCTGTGGAAAGATGCATGAAAAAGGTGATGATTGGGGTCTGCCTGCTCGGCAGGTGGGATCGGAAACCCAAGTCGAAGTATCCATTACTAATAGGCTACTGAGATAAATGACACATAGTTGAGAGAATCTTCCGAATCGGAATGTCTTTCGTCCCGAATCAACCCACTCCACCTGGATCACCCAAGTCACACGGACGCAATATGAGCCCGTTGGCATGTTTACTAACCGCTGTCTCGATCTTACCAAGATAAAGACAGGGAGGGATATGGGACAGCAGTTTTCCCACCGCCCGTATCACATGCTGTGTAGGCGTTGTATGCGACTTTTGTGGTCTAGATCTTGAGGACGTACTGCATGTCCTTGAACATGAAGAAGACTGACATTCTCTCAGCTTGCAAGTTCCGTCTCTTCTTATAGATTTAAATGCGCTTGGCGTTGGTTACCAGGGACTCAGCATTGTGGTGTCTGCGACAAGCCTGGCCCTGGCCCCAACGCAAGAACATGCTACATGGTAACTGAGACATCTGGGCAAGAGTATAGGGACTAACTTTGGTTGCTTGAATAAGTTGCCGTGTTTTCGTCTTCAAGGGCTTGCAAGAGCGCGGCACATGCATCACATTCGCCAGACTTCATTTTTGCAAGGCCCAACCAAACTTGCCAGCCACGAACATGCACACTAGTTAGACTAGCTAGTCCCCCCCTCCCCGCCTCTTCTTCGATGTGCAATTCCTGTTCATCCTTGCACCTGTGACGACCCAGATGTATACTCAAGCCTCAACATTGGGCGGCATATCTCATTGAAACAGGTTGAATAGGCTAACAACGCAAAAGCTGCCATCTGAAAGGCCAGACACTAGCTATACTTCAACGCCTTTCCAGGATTACTCTCAACCTGGTTTCTTCGGCAGAGAACCAGAACTCTAGCTCGCCTTTCATCTCAAAACACGTCCAACCGTCTTCGCTGTGCTCGTGCTCGTGCGTATGCATGAAGCTGACCAAATTTGCCTGCAACAGAAATGTAGCCCCGGGCTGGAGATACGCCTGAGGGCAGAAGCATACGCACACCGGCCTTTCATAATGCCGAGCCTGGTCAATGCCCAGGCGACACTGTCCGAGTGACCGTCTCGCGCCGTTCTGATATTGCAGCAACATTCCCAGGCAAAGGCCGGTTTCTCTGTTGCTGAAAACGCTAACGCGGTCGAGGTTTTCTAGCGAGGCTAGCGAAAAGAAGCCATTTCGGAATGGAGGACTCGTTACGACCGGGCTGTGAAATGGGGTTATCAGGTATTTATTTTCCATTTCAATAGAGTAGGCTCCAAGAACTGAGACAGGCCCCAGTTCGACTACGTTGTATATCATTGTGGTTGGTGACTGGCTGAGCAGCAGGTGCCGGGCTTTCTTGGAATAGGTAAGACCAACCGGTACATCGCCTGCTAGTTTCATGCGGAACTGATTGGATTAGACTTCTTCCGTGTAGTTAATTGTTGGCAAGATTAAACTTACAAGCAGGCAAGCATTCAAGGACCCGGGGCCGTCATCAAGTGACATCGGCGCGCCCAGTGCAACAACCGAGTCTTTTTGTGAGAATGGAACATAAATCCAAGTGGCCAAGTCTCGGCATCTGGGGTTCAGGCGCTGGAGGGTTCTCTGGGCACATGGAGCTCTCTCTGTATGGACGTGTATGGCGAAAACAGCGCCAGAGGAGTAGAAGAAAGTGAGCCCATGCGCCTGGCGCAAATCGACAGTCTTGAACTGTGTGGAAGGGCGGACATGTGCGGGATGAAGTTGGCACTGCAGTACGTAGGGGGGAGTTGGCGTGTCCCAAGTTTGGAGCCCATCGAATATCCGGGGCAGCTCTAAGCGCAAGAACCCAAACTGTGCCTTGATGTAAGTTTCACGATACTTCCTGCTTTACATCTTCGCTATTCCAGAAGGGTGGGAATTACCTTGAAGTGCGCAGCAATGCCTGAGACGGTTTTCAGCTCTGTGATGACGAATACGCGGTTATCGGCCCGCCATCTTCTGGGTTGCAGATATCCAGGCAGTCTTTTGATTTCTTGGATACCCTATGCGTCAATGGTCAAATGAAAAACTGGTAGCACGTGCGGTATGTTAGTAGTTGATAGTCGGCCGCCGCGCTTCCATGCCAAGACTGTAGAGAGGGGGATTGATAACATATGGTCTGATACAGTGGTAGATATTTGTCGCCCGAGCAAGGACGCGGCGTGAAACCGCCAGAACACACTTGTTGATGAATAATTATAAATCATTTGAACTATCTCCAGGGGAAGCATTTCTACTTGTGGGAGGCCAATCTCGTGAAATAATGGCCAGTCCAGTTTGATGGTCGGTTCTTCAAGGCGAAAGTGGGGAGCCTGACGCCATGGAGTTTGCCAGGCAGTGGAAACCCACAAGTAGTCCAACGAGCTGTCGATACTGTAGCGTTGTGATAGGAATTCGAAACAATCATGATGGACGGTTGAGGCTTCGGGAGTGTGCATAGTGCAGCAGTCCGGCTTGCGGCATCGCAGAACGCCGCTTCCATCTGGTATTCGATAGCCGTAGTCGGGGAAGATGTATGGACCGAGGCGTTGGGAGAATCCAGTCGAGTCATCATTGCCGAGGACTTGAAGGGATGTCGATGAAATAGGGTCAGTGCCTTGAGCTAAGAAGTTGGCGGCTTGGTTGTGAACTCACGCAAGACACATCGGTCAAGGACTTCCATTGGATGGCTACAGATGCCGCAATGCGGACGAAGGCCGACATGGCTTATTTTTTGGGGGACCGAAGGCGCCATGGCTAACAAATGATTGGGGAGCTCTGAGCTGCGAAATAATGTTGAAGACAGTGAAGCAGTCGACGTTGACAGATGCACTGATGACGTAGGCGGAGGTTGCTGTGCGGGAATGACGTAGGCGGAGGTTGTTGTCCGGGAATGACGAGCCGGAATGGGTTGTTTGTGTTTATAAATAGAGAAGTGGGGCGTCATTCTCCATATGCCTGTTGTTTTATTGCTGCTGGCATCTCGGCTCTCCATCCGAGACAGCACCGGGTGAGCACGTGCGCGTCATAGTAGTGACGTGATATGTGCAGAGGCGCAAACCTTGGCAGCAGTGTCTTGCTGTCCATAGATGTGCTGCTTCCGCCTTCACTTTTGAATATGTTTTCTACCTGTACACTACCTCGCCACGAGTCCCCGCGGCTGTATTCTCGTCAAGTCACATGTGTCGTGGCAGCATAGGATACAACAGCATTCATATTGTCGTCCAATACAAGCTGCCAGATACATTGGATGTTGATCCACGGGTGCATTTCACAAGCACGTTATATAGATGCTCCCTAGAAACGGGGACATCCGGGCGTAAAAGGCCCAGCACCATGTGTCAAGTGCCGTTTGTTATATATAGTATTCACGCCAGCCAAGAACTGCAGATGGACGCACAATGTATTCAAATCAAAAACCAAGAACTGCAGGTAGGCCGTCGCCAGGTCTTTGGTGTTTTATCAAGACCAAGATCATGAACGTGGCAGCTAGTTTTTGGTGTGTCATGCGGCCTGACAAGCACTCCAGAGCGGGCGCCATACTTCAGCCATCATTAGGCCTATCTTCTTGAGGTTCTGAATGCTGCAGTGCTTTGGCTCTAGAAACTAGCCAATTCCCAACAACTATCCAGCCAGAGACTATATTCCCCTTAGTTACGCTCGCTTCACGAGCCTTGGCATAAGCTCTGATGAAACTGGCCTTGTCCGTTAGAGAAGAATCACTCAGAGAAGGGAACCTTTCCAGCTATTAGCAATATTCAGCTTTGGGGGCATCAAATACTCCATCATCTAATGGCTGAAGTCCACGGGAGCAATGTGCCGGAAGGTAGCAATAGTAAGTGATATTCAAAAGCACCTAGCTATCCATCCGTACTGGGCTTGGTTAGCAACAGCCTCTAGGTGGGTAAACAAAGATACCACCGTTGTATGGCCCTCATAGCCGTCTGTAGTTGACGGCTTTTATTTTGCCTGGTGAAATGGGGTTGAGATCCGACGCACCGCACCTTCTGTGGCACTGGGAAAAGCCAAGTCGGAATTTGGGCGCCAGAAAACCCGACCAACAAGTTTGGTCGCCGGTCCCGAGCTTAAACGGGCCAACTTCTATGCCAACTCTGGTGATGGAAAAGGACGCGGTACCTGTCACGGTTTGGTGTACAAGATCTTCATTGTCCGGCAGTGTTTTTCCGGGGAATGACTTCGGAGCAGCAGTATCAGACCCATCAACTGTGTCAGGCCCAGCACTAGTATCATTGCTCTGACCCTGGGAGACACTTGCACTGGAACCTACAATGGCCCTTATTTCCTCTGCTTTGTTATCCAAGAAGACGCATTTGTTGTCACCGGCAACTTCAAAATGTGCCATGAGCATGTTGGAGCACGGCTCCTCAATGGCACAGTCCAAAAACGCGGATGTGCGTGAATGGTTGAGGAACCAGTTTGATTCCAAAACCGCATCAGGGAAAGCTATTTTCTATGTCACGTGTATTCCATACTGCTATTATACTCTGTTTTTTGTCTTGGTACCTCGCCGTCCTCGACCTCGCTCTTCACAGTTTTTAACTAACGCTAAAGATGGGCACTAAAGGCCTCCGCGTCCCGAAGGTGTTCAGCCTCTTTCCAAAAGGTACTATCTCACCAAGGCCTTCGTTCAACAAGCAACTTGTGACAGCAAGCGATGTCAAGGGAGGTGGCTTGTTCCTTTGCGTCCGGAAATTGTGACATCGAAGCTTGATGAGCAGCGGCAAAGCAGCTTCTCTGCATCAATTCTAGCGGCACCAAAGCCTCGTGCCAAGAGAACAAAGATAGGTATGCATGATATCATATTATCGAATCCAAAGATCCAAGGCCTAAGACACTTAGCAAGCAATGTGACATGGATTAATGCCAGTCACCTAGCTAGCACTTTGAGAAAGAGAAAGAGGATCAGAAACAGTAAGTCTAAGAGGGCCAGTTAGAGCCTAGGGCTAATTTACCAAGCTCTATATATCTTAGCAGAGCATAGCGTCGCACTATGATGGTCCTAGCTTCATGATTAGCGCAGGGAAGAAGTACCTGGCTATCACTACAGGAAGAAAGAAGGTCGTATGTCTTAGCTGCTGATGAAGCTATCCTGGTCTCTTTTGTCGGCGCTTAAAAGATGAGCGATTTTGAGCCAGAGATCTCCTATCCCGCCACCTCTGCCTTGTAGCTGACGTGACGCCTTCTTTGTCTCTCCCCTCAAGGGCTTCAACTACGAGAGTTTCAGTGCCGAACGTCTCCATCAGCGTTCCTAATAAGCCTCAGGATAGCAAAGAAGCAGGGAAGGTAGAATCTGAGCAACTTATGACAACAACAAAGAACATGACGAGAGAACTTGCGCGAGCGTTCCGGATGACGCTCAGATAAGTTGACAAGACGATGCTCTTATCTCCGAGGGGGCTAGTAGAGATGGAAACAGGCGTAACCAAGCCTTTCACCAACTTTACACAGCAAATTCAAGGGCCAACTTTGACGATGAATGCCCTAAAGCGCGGCAGCTGACCACCCGCCCAGTCAATCAGAAAACAGTTCCAGTATACTTACTACACTCGAAAAGGGGGCGGGGGGGG